>NBIL01062771.1:0-15893 GCA_002752925.1 Viola pubescens var. scabriuscula | reverse complement strand
TATCTATGGACTTCGTCGTTGGTTTACCTAAGTCTAGGTGTGGGAAGGATAGCATCTTTGTAGTGGTAGATCATTTTTTTTTTAAATGACACATTTTATTCCATGCGCCACTACACATGATGCTTCTCATATTGCTAATTTATTCTTTTGTGAGGTTGTGTGTTTGCATGGTGTACCTCTTAGCATTGTTAGCGATAAAGATGGAAAATTTCTTAGCCACTTTTGGCGTGTTTTGTGGAGTCGATTGGGTACTAAATTGTTATTTTCAACTACATGTCATCCACAAACCGATGGGTAAACTGAGGTGGTTAATTGAACCTTGGGTTCTTTGTTGCGTACTTTAGTTACTAAGCATGTGTCTACTTGGATTGATTGTATACCTTTTATTGAGTTTGCTTATAACCGTTCTGTTCATTCAAGTACTAATTATTCAGCTTTTGAGATCGTGTACGGATTTAATCCTACTACTCCTTTGGATTTGATGCCTTTGCCTCTAAGTGAATTTGCTAGTTTAGATGGAGCAAAGAAAATAGCTTTAGTGAAGGAGATCCACGCGAAGGTCAAGAAGAATATCGAGCGAATCAATGAGAAGTTGACGCACAAGAGGAACAACAAGAGGAAGACTGTGTCGTTCAATGTTGGTGATTGGGTTTGGCTACACTTACGCCGTGAAAGGTTTCCAGCCCGACGCCGTGGGAAGTTATCCGCGCGAGGTGACGGTCCCTTCCAAATCATTGAGAAAATCAACAACAACGCTTACAAGCTTGACTTGCTGAGTGAGTATGGTTCTGTTTGTGCTTCTTTCAACATCATTGACTTAAGTTTGTTTGATGTAGCTAGATTCGAGGACGAATCCTTTCGAAGGGGGAGGGAATGATGCGATCACACGTACAAACCCTAATTCTACGCATGCGCATGAGGTGCCATTGCCATCCGTTGGACCAATGACGCATTCTAGGAGCAAGAAGCTGTAATCGAGGCTATCACAGCTGATTCACAAGGAGTTACAATGGGAGACATTCATCGAGGGAGCTTTTTTGCGTGAGAAGACACCTAGGCTCGTGACCATGCTCATGGTTGCGCCTAGCGTACCCGTTGGTGTCTGCGAAATAGACGCCCAAGCCATTTCCAATTCCGGACAGTTTGTACAAGCCCTGGAAAAAATACAAGACCATTTGGGATGTCTTGGAGTTGCTGACCAAATTTCAGGGCAAACGCACGAGGCGCTTGGAGGACGGCTCGATGCACCATCTTCATGCGCAAACCCTAGCGCCTAGGGTTTTTGATTTGCGCAAGGATTGGCGTTCTTCAATTCCATCTGTGCACTTATCTATTTTATTTATTTACATACTTTATTTAATTAATTAGTTAAATAAGTACTAGTTAAAGTCGAGCTAGTTATTAGAGGGCATTTCAAGACTTCTAGTCTTAGTAGGATTTCTAAGCACCTATATAAGGCTAATTATTGCTTATTGTATTTTTTTTAGACGATTTGACAATTAAACATAGAGAATGATTTCTCAAACCGTTCATGCGTGAACCTTGTCCCTCATTGAGTCTGAACACTCGATTAGGTTAGCAAGTAAAACCCGAAAGTTCATCTTATTGTTTCGTTTCACCTAGGTTGCTATTCACAAGTTGAATAGAGGGTTAGGGATTCATTCAAGAACCTCAATTATCGAGCTTAGGTTGCTTAGCACAGGTTTCTAAGAGGCTTAAGCATTCAAACGAGTCATATTTCTACATTGAAATTCAAGCCTCGAACTAGATCATCATTCAAGCGCATCCTAGCCTAGCCAGGATCGTATCACATGAGTGTTCAAACACATGAGGGAGTGCGTAAACATGAGTGTTTAAATACGTGAGGGAGAGATTATTGACTAATGCCTATACATATATTCCTAATTTGTCAATTTTGTAGGAACAATGTCACAAGATAGTGATTGCGAATCTTGTGACCAAGGAGAGTATTATGACGATGATACCTCTCAATGCAATGACGATAATGGTTATGGTTCATTTAATGATGCTAGCTGCCATTCCGATGGTGATGAGAGCTATGAACCACATGGTGAAAGCGGCAACGAGCATAGCATTGATAGCGCGGACGAGTGCTAAGAGGTAGGTGAAGCAACTTGTAGTGAAGATGATGACTACGAAGATCCCCCAAGTCCTCATGTCTCAAGCTATGGCCTAGGTTTCGTGTCTAATCAAAGCCTTGGCCATGGCCCCTCTACTAGTGGCCGTACTCCTCAAGACCATGCCCTTCCTCACCACCGAAGGTTTCAACTCCCTACTCTTAGAGGCATCTCCTGCCCGGCTGAATTTATTGGAAGGGAATACCGCTTTGTAAGAACGTTTGATTATCATCAATTGTCAGAAAAATAGAAAATCAGACTTGTTGTCAACACATTTGATGATGATGTCTATGATTGGTGGTACTATATGAGCCGTAAGGGGAAAAGAAGTCACATGGCCAATCACAACTTGGGATGAAATGCGACACATGATGCGAGAATGATTTGTGCCCTCACACTATCGGCAATTGTTAGAAGACGAGTTGTCCTCTCTTCGACAAGGATCTAAATGTGTAAAAGAATACTACTATGAGTTTGATGACTTACTCATTAAGACTCACATTCAAGAAGACAATGAGGGCATGATCATGGTGTTGTTTGAAAGTGGATTGAATGGAAGAATTATAAGCCAAGTCGAACTTTGTGAGTTCACACATTTACAATCCATGTACCATTTTGCATTAGGAGTGGAAGCAAGTCTGTATCTAAGGGTGGTAAGCTTTAACTCATCCCAATGCCACTCAAGTAACAAGAAATCTTCTTTCCTCCTTCCCTTGAAGCAACGACCGAAGTATACACACCTTGCGCAAGTCACTCCACAAGTGCTCCTTACAACCTTTCAATCTTTTAAACCACATTGTCAATTGATTGAAAGGAATGTGGCTAAACTTCAAGCTATGAGAATAAAAAAGAGTGAAAAATGTAAGGATGTGAATTAGAGAAAAGAGTGTGGAGAGAAGAAAGTAAGCGATGAGGAAAATACACGGCATGAAAACAGCAAGCATGCCAATGAGAGTGAATGCAACCACACTCGTGAGAATGAGTTGAGTGAGCTTGTAGAGCCAAATCATTTTCAAGTTCTTGACAACCCTTTGTTTGAACATGAGTTTGACAATCTGTTGTTTGAACTTGAAAATGAGAAAAAAGAAAATGAGCAAAATAGCCCCCATGAAAAAAATGAGCATGGGTCGAGAGATAGTGAGCAAAACAGCCCGCATGAAAAGAACGAGCATGCGAGAGAGAATTACACACATGAGTGGAGTGAACATGCAGAAAAAGTGAGCAAAGAAAGTAAGGAAAAGAAGCAAGCGATAATTGTGAAAGCTATTGATCCAATGAGCGTGCCTTTGAGCAATGAGGATCAATTAGCTCATCCTAACCTTGATAATTCTTTTCCTACTATTTGTGTGTCTTTCTTGTAGGAAATTCCAATGGGTTGTCATGATCATACGCGTCCAAATGTTCCAAGGAACAAAGGTGGTTTCAAACCATCAATCCTATGAGGCATTGGAAGCATAATTGCTCAACAATGGTGCTCACAACGGCAAGGCCTTGAGGTAAACCATCCCCACCTTTCCGCTTTGCCCAACGGGTATGTATTAATTCCTTCTTTGAATGCTCAATTATTTGATGTTGCTCATTTCACTCATCTTTATTCACATGATGTGAATTGTTATGACAAACATTTATCGTGTGATAGAGGACCATTCTTGCATCTCATTGAGCATGATTCCTTACTCCATGTATTTGACAACCACTCGGGTACGAATTCTATGACATGCACCAACACCCTTTCCGTACCCTTCGTCAAGCATGATCCTTTTTGGTTTGAGCATGAAAAATACTTGAATGAAAATTTTGTGATATGTGTTAAAACTCCTCAATTGCATTTCATCAAGTATGACCCTTTCTTGTTTAAACGTGCTAATCTTTATAATGTTTCGGATAGTATGTGTAACTTATTTATATGTTGTATACACTCGGAATCCATGACTGAATTGCATGAAATATGGAAACAACTCTTTTGCTCGAATTTGTTGAAAATTATTTGGATTAAATGCCGCAAGAAGTTGTTTTTCCTTTTGTGTCGAATGTTTGGTATTCTGACGTGTTATACGTGTTATTATTAGCCGAATTGATAAGGAGCATCTATCCTTGTTCGGACATGAAGAATTTTGCTTCTCTAATTGTTGCCTACATGAATTGCCTGTGTGTGACATGCCTTTAAATGCCATGAACTTGTTGTGTGTTGAGAGAAAACAAATTTTTGGACCAAGATTGTTGAGAATTAATTAGTTTAAATCTTCAAAAAATTTGTGTTCTCCCTTGCTGAAATTATTTGGTATTTTCAAAAGCATTGTGCCTTTTTGTAGTGCTTAATTCTCTTGGCTTGTTATGGTGAGCCGAATAGAGAAGATGATTTATCTTGTCCATTGTTCTACGCTTTATAATGCCATCCACATTTTGCATTACATTTTAAGAAACGATGTGCATCAATGTGTTATTAATGTTGTTGATTCTTCCTTGGASCAACCTATGCCTAAGCATGCGCGAATGCGCCCCTTTAGTATCTCACCTTTGTTTTCAAGTGTTTTTAAGTATGTAGGTGAGAAGACTGAGGTTATGGATTCGAGGAAGAATCCTTTTGAAGAGGGAGAGGACGATGTGATCACGACCCTCTTCAAAGTAGAACAACTCGAAGAGGTGTCAAGAGGATCGGTCATGGGTAGCCAAGCCTCGAAGATGAGCGTAAAACATGCCCAAGGCCAAGGCCAAGGAACAAGGGCCAAATCATCGCAACGCCTAGGCCTAGACGCGTGGAACTCCAGAGATGACCGAGCCCACCATGAAGCTGAGGCGCGTCTATCCCTAGCACGTCATGAGGACACGCGCACAAACTTGAGGCCTCCAGCAAAGCCAAACTTCCCCAACGTGCGCGACAAGACCTTGTCAACAAAAGCACCACCCCTAAGGATCAATCACAAGAAGACCATCTTGTGTTTTGAAGCCAATCTAGAGCAACTTGCACAATTCAACAGTTTTTCCATCATGTCGAGTCCAGTACGAACCCATCACCGTAAACGGGAGTCGATTCAGAGCATTTTTGAGCAAGTTGCGAAATTGGCAATTTTAGAGGCAGTGCTTAACGCCATGACGTTAAGGAAATTCATTTTGTGTGAATTTTGGCCAAAAATCAATTTTTGGGCAAATTTTGGAGTTTTGGAGGCAGTAGCTAACGCCATAACGTTAGTGTCTGGACCAAAATCGCCAAAATTCATTTTCGAAGGCTTTCGACCTATTTTTGGCCCAGTACGAACTATAAATAGCTTTTGGTTTCCTTTCTTCCTCCTTAGCTTAGACTTTGATTGATATTTATAAAGTGAGATTACTCCTTCTCTTATCACCTAAGCCTTGGGCTCTCCACTTGATTCCTTGAGAGAGATCGTTTGAGTTTGAGATTACTCCTCTCGATCTCCCTCCAGGAAACCTTGATTTCTAATCTTTTTGGCAAATCATTGGAATATATTATATGTGTTCTTACTTGCCGATCCAACTTCGTGGTCGCCAAGTCAAGTGTATGTTCGTCGCTTCTTCGTGTGCTCATCTCTGTTCCCTCCATCCATCTTCTTATTTCCGGGTATAATCTATCCTCTCCATCGTTCTTTTTGTGTTCTTTCTCCGCTTTCCTTGTTTATCTTGTGTTTCCTTGTCCTTGTGCTTGGGTTTCTCTAGATAACTCCCTTGTCTAGATCCCCCATAAGCTCCAAATATTATTCGGCTATTGTACCCTAGGCCAGATCATATCACTGGGTCTCTTCTTTTCTTTCTCATGGGTTACCGTGTCCTTTTTATCTGGTAAATTCTCACCACTTCTCAAGTTCACTGCACTTGCTTCTGTCTGTCTTCCATGATCAATTTGAGTTGTTTCTAGATGGCAGTTATCGTCGCTTCTTGCTAAGCTAATCTTCTATCTACTTCATCTTTGCATGTAGGATCATCAATCTGCAATAATTGAGATGGTGCAGATGATAAGAAAGGTGGGTCAGTTTGATTTTGCATGGGAAAGGTATATTGATCCTGGCTGATTCCATGGATGGCATTTAATTGCACAATGTTTTGTTCCATCGTCGCTGGTTGCAGCGCGGAGTGAAGGTTGTTAGGTTAGCCAATGGTCTTTATAATTCTCGCAATTTGTTGTCCCATAATAATAGATTTCACTGAAGAAATGGAGTTAGAATGCTTTGAGGAGCAATTTTAGGCCATTGTCTGAAATAGTTGTTTTGCTCGAGTGGGGGTAACATCTAGCAATGCCCCTCCCACTGCTGTATCGACTTTCTCTTTATCTTCGCCGACTCTTCCAAAGACCATTGGAAGACTCTTAATTTTTCTCTCAAGAGAAACGACTTGGGGTTTGTGAGCTTAACATTCCTCATGGAAATCCCTCGAGTGAGTGTAAGGATTTTCATCGGCGTGACCGTAAAACTTCTTGATGTTTTGGATGACCTCGAGCCGAATAGCCCATTCATGATCTACCGGTTGTAGATTAAGACAAGAGTGAGTAGCTGGCTCCATCCCTTGATTAAGTTCTCTAACGGTTAGCTCCGATTGCGGTTGATTCTCCATACCTGAAAATAATTAAATAAAATACAAAATAATAAGAAATTATAAAGATTAGTAGTCGTGCTCCCCCGGCAACGGCGCCAGAATTTGACCGGTCCTCTGAGCGTCGTCAAATTCCTCTGTCGTCAAATATAAAATTTATTACAATCTACTACTAGGAACAAATAAATGTAGCTAGTGGTAAAAGGTTCGATCCACAGGGAAGAAGTGGTACTAATCTTTACAAGAACTTGAAATTAAAGCAACACTTAAACGGAAAAATTGGGTTTTGTTTGGAGAATAACATGCAGGAAAATGATTAAAGCGATAAATCAGCCTTGGTCAAGAACGAGAGTATTCTTGATCAAGGCGGGGAGTTGGTGAAGTGGTAAAATAGATATGAGATAGATTCCTAGTAGAGGCTTGATAGCTAAGAGTTATGAGATACAATCATTGATGCAATGATATTCATCTCCGATCTGCAGAGTTGCTATAGAATTAAGAGACCTCCTGACTCCTATATTCCCTCCTTTATCAACATCACCCCAGGGCCAAATGCGCGTAGGAATGGTGATGCCTTACCAGTCCAACACCTTGTTGGTTAAAGGGTTTACGGGACTGGCAGATGGTCGATTAGGGGAAGACAACTCCAGACTAGTTTCCACGAGCGTCAGTCGGGTCTAGTTCTGATTGACCTTTCTCCCTACCGTTTCACGGTCACCTGCAATTATGTAGGAGTCTACTTCGATCCCTTTGGCCGATAATCCACAACCAAAGGAAATGACAGTAGCAAAAATAATAAAATTATAGATTAGCCAAATTCAAAACTAAACAGAAAATGCTTTAAGATTAAGTGCGAGATCAATCAAATACAGATTTAAAGATTTATTAAAATCGATTCGGTCTCATGTAAAACTCAAACTCAAGCTTAAGCTCCTCTACCAAGAATGGGAAAACTTAGCCACTCATATACGGAATAGAAAGCAAAACAAAATCCTTTATTAAAATGATGAAAATTCCTCGGTCACCGAAGGAGTAAAGTATGTGAAACTAGAACTAGAGAATAAAATGATAAACTAGAGAGTCTCCGATCGATCCCCTCTTTAAAACCCTAGGAAGAGTATAAATAGCGTAGAATTTAGCAAAGGTGATCCCGAAATTAAAGCCTAAAAGATTGTATCTTAAAGCATATCAAAAAATCTCTTCCTCACAAAAGAATTACAGGAAACAAATCAGCGGGATGTGTCTCAATTAGCCCGTAATCAATGCTTCTTCGTTAAGGCAGGATCGAATCAACTGCCAGTGTCTCAATCCGCTGCTTCCTTATCGAGTTTCTTCATTGGTGAAAGGTTGGTCAAGATAAGATTTGTCTTGATCAAGAGAGGTCAATCTGCATCCTTGGTCAAGATGATTTCCTACTACATGCCCATGCTGGTTTGGTCCAGAAATACTCCTCTTACAACTCTCTTTCACTCCTCTCTGCTCTTTCCCTTCTTAAAAGTGTTTTCTACAATAATCAGAGAATATCTACTGGAAACAGTAGATTATCATACCAAAAAGACAGGAAAATTGGTGGTAAAACCACTACAATTTAAGCTCAATTAGGCGTCTTTTAGGTTCTTTTTCAACCTGCTGAGGATGATTCTATTTGTCAGCTTGGTTTGCCCATTTGTTTGAGGATGCGTCACAGAGGTGAATCATTGTTCGATTCCTAGCTCATAGCACTTCATCTTGAAGAATTTGTTATTGAATTGGGTGACCTTAGCACTGACAAGGATACTAGGGATGCCAAATCTCATTATTACTTTGTGAAGAAAGAAATCTCAAGCTTTTTCTGTTGTGATGGTGGGAATTGCTATTGCTTCCGCTCATTTTATGAAATGATCGACGACCATGATGACGAACTTTATTTGCCTTGTGGCTATTGGGAATGAGCCTAAGATGTCTATCCCCTAGGTGGAGAAAGGACTAGGAGGAATGGTGATGTTTAGCTCAGTCGCTGGCTGCCTTAGGAACTTAGTGAATCACTGGCATTCTTCACAAGTTTTCACTAGGTGATCACAATCTTTTTTTATCGAAGGCCAATAAAATCTGCTTCTCGCTACTTGTGCCACCGTGGTGCTACCGTAGACGTGCATTCCATAGATGCCTTGGTGTATCTCCCTTAATATGTAGTTTCCCTTCTCTTTGGAAACACACTTTGCTGAGGCGTTGGTGAAGTTGCGACGAATAAGTTTATCATCAAAGAGGTCGCATCGGCTCGCTTTTTTTACCCCTTTTTTTTTCCGCTACCTCCTCAGGCAAGTCGCCGCTCTTTATGAAGGTGATTACTAGAGTTCTTTAGTCGTTTTTGCTCTCTTCCACTACGCTGAATATTTTCTCTTCAATGGTAAGACCTCACGTTTCTTTGATTAGCACATTCTTAGGGAAGATGGCTTCGTCTGCTGCCATTTTGGTGACTTCATCCTCCTTAGCATTCTCTTCCCTTGGTATGTGCTCTATCTCCACTCTCTCATATCTTCAATCCTGTCAGGAAAGCTTCATACTTTGCATCATTGTTAGTCGCTCCCTTTAGGATTTTCACCGCATACCTGAGAATGGTTTTTTGTATTGTTAGTCGCTTTCTCTATCTTGTTGTACCTGAACTCCGCTCCTCTTAATACGTTGCTTACAAAGAAGATGGGTTAGTGTACGCCGTCCTCTTCCTTCACTAGTATTGAGCTGATCACTTCGTCAGACACCCCTAAGTATAGGTACAACTTGTCTCCTTCGTTGGGCTTGATTATGATGTTCAAGTCGCTGGCCAAGTAGCTCTTCAGGGGAGCGAAAGCTACTTCACACTCCTTACTTCAACCAAATGGAGCCTTAAGTCTAATCATCTTATAGAAAGGGAGACACTTTTCCTTTTGTTTTGAGATGAAGCGACTTAGGGCTATCACCCGGCCGGTTAGTCGCTGGACTTTCTTCTTGGTCTAGGGGGAGATCATGTCTTGAATGGCTTGCACTTCCTCTAGATTGGGGCGGATCCCTTCCTTACTGACGATGTATCCTAGGAACTTTCTTGTCTTGAAAGTGAAAGAACATTTGTTAGGATTCATCTTCATCCCATGCTTTCTCATCTCCGTATAGACCTCTTCCAAGTCCAACAAATATTGTTCGAAGCTGCTACTCTTTACTAGCATGTCGTCCACGTACACCTCCAAGTTTCACCCACTCTACTTTTTGAAGATCTTATTCACCATTCACTCGTAGGTTGCCCTTGTGTTCTTCAAGCTAAATGACATGGCGGTGTAGCAGTAGGTTACTTTTGGAGTGTTGAATGCGATCTTCTCTTCATCTTCCTTGGACATTGGAATTAGGTGATACCCCGACTTGGTATCCAAGAAATTAAGGAAATCATATCTCGCGGTGGAGTCCACCAATTGATCAATCCTAGGGAGCGGGTAGTAAGCCTTAGGACATGTGTGTGTCATTTAGATTTGTGAAATCTATGCACATTCGCCACTTATCATTGGGCTTTAGGACCAAAACGGGATTGGACAACCATTTTGGGTAGTGCACCTCACTAATGAAGCCCGCTTCTAAGAGCTTTTCTACTTCCTCCTCCATAGCTTTCGCCTTCTCCTTGGAAATAAGCCTCATCTTCTACTTCGCTGGTTTGGCCTCGAGGTCTACTTGCAATTGGTGTTCAACGATGTTGCGAGGGATCCCTAGCATGTCTGATGGTTTCCATGTAAATTCCATTTTGTACTTGTTCAAAAGGTTGACTAGTTGCTCGCTCTCTTCCTCAGATAAGTGCTCGCCGAGAAAAAAATCCCCCCCCAACCATTTCCTTGATGGGGACTTTCTTCATCTCTTCTAAAGCTTGAGTTCGCCGCTTGGGGATTTCTTCGCACACTTCTGTGATGCAGATGCACATATCTTGATCTAAGGCCACCATCGCCAAGTAACACTTATCCGCTTATTTTTAGTTCCTCGTGATGGTGACCACTCCATCCCAAGAAGAGAACTTCATCTTGAAGTGTTTTTGGGAAATCGTCGTCCCAAACTTGTTAAGGAATGGCCTTCCCAAGATGGAGTTGTATGGCAGGTTCAAATCTACTACTAAGAATAGTAGATCTTCCGTTGGTTGATCTGGGTCCTCCTCGAAGCTAACTAGTAGGCAATCACATCCTTTCACTAGCACGGGCTCGCCGTCGACCCTGATGAATGGAAAATCACACAAGATCAAGTCTTTGATCTCTAAGCCAACTTTTCTAAATGCTGAAATGGAGATGATGATGTGATCACAGATCCCTTTGACATCAAAGAGCATGACATGGTGCCAAAAAGATCGGTTGCAAGCAGCGAAGGCCGCGCCAACCTTGGGCCTATCGGGAAACCTCCTGATTATCGCACCAACTCCAGGCCACCTGTGTGGCCAAGCTTTCAACCCGCGCGTGCACCACATGCCCCCTTTCTCATACTCAACAGAATTAATTACAATGCTTTTAATTCTAATAAATCTTTAGAGTATGAATATACCAATCACTCGTTTCACACAAATAATTGGTATATTTTAAGTGGCAGGAACGAAGGACTTAAAGCTATGGATTCGAGGACGAATCCTTCCGAAGGGAAAGGTGATGATACGATCACGGAAGCACCATTTTTGGACCCTCCCACTGCCATAGCGAGAGTCGACCATTTACCTAGAGCCTATCGGGAGGTGTGCAAGCTATTGGTATGCAAGCTACCGCTAAGAAGCTATCTTCATGGCCAAAACAAAAAAGAGTTATCGGATCATGTTATCGGGAAACTATTGGGTCATGATATCGGGAAACTATTGGATCATGCTATCGGGAAGCTTCCACGACATGCTATCGGGAAGTTATCGGATCATGTTATCGGGAAGCTATCAGGAATCTATCGGGAACCTAGCATGGACCTATCGAGAACCCTGCATGGACCTTCCGAGAACCCTCTATGGACCTTCCGGGAACCCTGCATGGACCCAGCACGGACCCTACAGGAGCCACAAGGCATTGGCCAAGATAGTTGTTATGATCCGCCAATCCATGTCACATGGCCAAGCCCACAACTAAAGGAGCACTCGATGGCCGGCCATGGGAAGGGGCACTTTTTTCTAAAATACCTTTTTAAGACTTATGTATAAATAGAACCTTTATAGGTTATTTTCATTAGCTTTTGATTGATGAATATTGTAGAGTGAGTTTCTCCTCCTTATTCGTCCAAAGCTCAACACTTGTGGGATTATAAGCTTTGATGGTGCTTTGATACCCTGCAAGGATAAAATGTAAATCCATCTTCAAATGTGTAACTTGTTGTTACTTCGATCTTTGTGAGCAATTGAGTGTATATTTGAATGTTCATCTTTGGACAGTTTTGTGTTTTTTCATTATCAAGAACAGCCTACCCGGGTTCAAGCTACTCAGCAAGCATACCTCAAGTATTCAATCGATCGTTATTCCGACCATCATCTCTAACCTCTTTCGCCTTCATTCCGGGTATTTATCTTTGAGTCTTTGTGTTTCTGTCTTTGTATCTTTATATTTTTCCGCTGCGTGTCTCCATCCTTTTGTCCCCTCCATATATGTTGTTGTTTTTGTTGTGTTTGTGAGTCGCAAACTCTAGAGGTAGATCCTCCCAATCGTTTCATACCCTTCGACCTTCACCTCGTGGGCCGGATCGTATCAAGTGGTAGTGGAGCTCTTGGCGCTCTTGAGTTTGTTTGTGTTGTTTTGTTTTGTCGCACTTGGGAATACCATCCAACCATAACACGAACAAGTTAGAATCACTGACTGATGCAATCCGGTTCATTTTTGTGTTCTAAGTGTTCTTGAGTTGTTTCAAGTTCTCTATGTTTGTGTCTGTTTTCTATTCTGTTTTGTGTAAATTGTACTGCCCAAAAAATTCTGTAAATTTTATGTGCATAAACTTCAATCTGTGTGGAACAAATATTATTTTTGGGTCGTCTATTTATTCGGCGAAATTTATGTACTTTTTGACCGCCAAAAAAAGTGTGCAGATTTTATTCGAGAAAAATAGTTCTTATGTTTGATCTATTTTTTAGTGTTTTCCCGTGGGAATCGTCTTGTCTTTCCTTCATAAAAGTTGTAGATTTGTGTCTTCGTAACCTCCCTATTAAGTTTCGTAATTTTCAGCCTTCAATTTCTATATTTTCAAATCAGTGTACGAAAGTCTATCAAGAACACTACTTGCTGTTCTTCGTGTTAATCCTGTGAACAATTTATCTTGAGTTTTTCAGCTTTGTTTTCTTTGTTTCCTAAGTCTAAAATATAGTCCTTTGTCTATAGTTTCTGTAGATTCAAGTTGGTGAATTTTATTCAAACATTTTCCAGTTCCAAAATTCAAAATCCGAAACAGTGTTCTTGGTGTTCTTCCTAGTTCTTCAACTAGTGTGAGGGAGAGTACTTTAGATCCAAAATACTTCTCAAAAGCTGAACCCTTTGTGTTTCCTTTTAAACAAAGATATCAGCTCCATCTTTGGCCATCAAAGTCCATCCCATGCGTTTAATGCACTAGACAAGCTAGCCACCCTCTCTCCTACTTTCTTGAAAACACCTCACCAAAACACCTAGTCTACCTCTACCAATAGCCAAAAGCTATTAGGGTACAAAATAAGAACTTGCCCTCTAGCATACCTTCTACCCAAGACAGCCTAGTAGGACCCCATACAAAAGAAAAAGAAAAAGAAAAAGAAAAAGAAAATATTTTTGGCTAGTTAGTGAGTGAAGGGAGTCATTTGGCTAGTTAGTGAGTGAAGGAAGTCATTTGGCTAGTTAGTGAGTGAAGGGAGTCCTTCAGGAGAGACACCATCCACATTCATCTAAAATATTTTCTAAGCCTTTTCCTTTCCTTCTCTAATGATGCTTTCCTTCTCTACCGGTAGTTTCCTTTTCTTGAGTTCATTTCTGTTTGTTTCTTTTTCTTGAGTCCGATTCCGTTTGATTCCTTTTCTTGAGTCCACTTCTATTTAGGTCCTTCTCTTGAGTCTTTTTCTTTGAGTTTTGTTCTACTGATAGTTCTCTTGAGTCTTGTTCTGTCTTTGTTCTACCGATAGTTTCCCTTTCCTTTACACTTCTACCGATAGTTTCCATTCTTTGTGTCTTCAGCAGAAATTTTGCTTCTTTCTTGGCTGAAACTTGTAGAGCTTTGTCTTAGGAGTGTTCATATTTAATTTTGTGAATTAATTCAATTGTTTCCTATTTTTTCATGTGTCATATTCGAAAGTTGCGCAAATTGTCCAGAATTTTCCAGTAAACTGTTTCGTGTTTCTTGTGTTATTGCTTGTATTAATTCGTTGGGAAAATCCTTGTGATTGAACTTGAGATTGCTAGCTTGAGCATTTCCATGACACGGTGCTGTTTGGAGAAGAAATTGAGAGATTTATGAGCACAACTTTTACGAGAGCTTAAACACGAGTGTAAACATGTGAGGGAGCGATTTGTTCTAACTAACGTTATACATATATATAGTTTGTTAATTTTGTAGGTACAATGTTTGCATATGATTCTCGTCAATTGAGCTATGGTCTAGTTCCCTCCGAATAAGGCCTTGGCCATGGCTCTTCTACGAGTGGTCGCAACCATCAAGACCACGCCACTTCTCGCCATCTCTATGGGAGTAGAACCGGGACTAAAGAGGGTAGAAAACAAGTCCTCCTTGACCAAATTCTCACTACCTCGGTTGACATGAAGATAATTCTTGCCAAGTCCGAGGCGCGCCATACCTTGCTAGAGGAGACTATCAAGTCCCGTGACCTGGAAGCAAACAAGTCCTTGATGGAGCAAAATAGTAGCTCCATCCATTGATGTCCAAGTAACAAAAAGGCTTCTCCTTCCATTCCCTTAGAGCACGAGCCAAGCTAAGGACACCAAGAAGATTTCACTCATAAAAAACCACCAACAACTCAATCTTATGAACCAAATGTGACTGAAAAATGTAATTTGACTGAAAAGAGTGTGGTTGTAAATTCTACAGCAATGAGTGAAAAATGTGAGCTTGTAAATGAGAGAGAAAAGTGTGGAGAGAAGAAAGAAAGTGGAGAGGAAAATACAAGGTATGAAAACAGCAAGCATACCATTGAGAGTGAGCGCGACCGTACCCTTGAGAGTGAGCTGAAAACACGGCATGAAAATAGCAAGCATGCCATTGAGAGTGAGCAAAATAAACTGAGTAAAAGTGCAAAAAACTTAAGGGAAGAAAGTGAGGAAAAGATGCAAGCGGAAGTGGTGAAAGTTATTGATCCAATGAGCGTGCCTTTGAGCAATGAGGATCATTTAACTCATCCTAACATTGATGATTCTTTTCCTACTATTTGTGAGCATATCTTGCAGAAAATTCCTATGGATTTTCATGGCCATACACGCTGGAATGTTCCAAGGAAAGAAGGTGGTTTCAAACCATCAACCTTAGGAGGTGAAGGAAGCAACATGGCTTAACAATGGTGCGCTCAAAGGTATGCCCAAATTTTTGCAACAAATGATGAAAGGTTAGAGCTTACACCTCTTCAAAAGTCTTATTCACATGATGCAATTTTACAAGTTAATTATTTAGCATGTGAAAAAGAACCATGGTTGCACCTCATCACTTAAAACTCTTTCTTCCGGAAATTGATTAGAAGTCAAAACTGTTTGGTATATGATAGTAGTATTCAATTTTCAATTTTTCTGATTATTAACCAAATTTTACAAATGAGTCGTTCTAACAATTTTTGTAGGACTTACGATGCCATCCGCATCTTGTATCACATGTTAGGACATTAATTAGTGAATGTACAAATATTGTGAATAATAGGAACTTGTTTATTGCAATTGGCACATTCATACGAAAGCGTGAACATTTATTTCCTTTTGTTTTCTCACCTTTGTTTTCAAGTGTCCTTAAGTATGTAGGTGAGAAGGCAAGGACAGCCATGGTGCAAAAACCGCAAGAGCAAGTGTGCACAAGCCGTGAGCACACATGCACAATTTTAACCAAAGAAGGCATTACGGCGAACGTCCAATTGGTTCCTAAACACGGTAAATTTTGGCATATGCTTCATGGGATTAATTACAATGCGTTTAATTTTTATTTACCTTTGAAGTATAAGTATACAAATCATTTGTTTCATGTTGTGATTGAGCTTGATTATTATGGTATTTACCATGTATCTCTCTGCCCTTTTAGAATGATATACTATTGATTTCAGTG
>NBIL01062745.1:0-19504 GCA_002752925.1 Viola pubescens var. scabriuscula | reverse complement strand
CTTTATTAGGGTTGATTTTGATGGATTGTGCCTCTTGCTTGAAGTTCTTGACTCATGGTGGTGAGTTCAAAGGTGGGTTTTTTCTGTTGGGATGTTCCTTACCGACTTTCAGCTTCTTTGGGCTGTTTTTCATGTTTGTTTTGGGTTTGAAAGTTTTGAAATTTTCCTGGTGCGGAAAGGGTGGTTTGGTTCAGTTTTTATGTGATTTTAGAGGGAAATCGTGTAATAACCGAAATAGGGTTTGTTCAAACAATTGTTCAGATGAAAACTGTGGTTCAAAGTTTGAGTCTTGTAAATGCAATTCAGTGAAATTTCTGGGGAATAATTCAAAACCAAGAAATTATAAGGATAGTTCTGTAGTGAGCAAACAAGATGTGAGTCCAGATGCTGATGCTGATTTTGATGTTGATGATGATGATGATGATAATGAGATAAGATGTTATGTGGAAGATGAAGAATTTGATGTGTTGGAATTGAGGAGATTGGTTAAGATTGAGAGGATGAAAGGAGATATGGCTAATGGAGAACTTGAGAAGGAGCGGATGGCTGCAGCATCAGCAGCAGAGGAGGCAATGGCAATGATTTTGCGGCTTCAAAATGAGAAGAGTTCGATGGAGATCGAAGCGAATCGATATCGAAGATTGGCAGAGCAGAAAGAAGAGTTCCACCAAGAAGTGATTCAGTCATTGCAGTGGAATATAATGCAGCTTGAGTCAGAAATGAGTGCATTGGAAGAGAACTTAAAGCGGAATGGTTCTGAAGAAGTGGTTGGATAAGAAGAGCTTCCTTAGTCCATTATGGAAAACAAGTCTCAATACTGTTACAAATTGATGCTTTAGTTTGAACTCATGTAAGTTCTTGATTGGAATTTGATCTTTAATAATTCGCTGTTTGTTTATTTATTTATTTTTCATTCTTTGAAGAGTCTTATACAGAGTAGATAAGGAATTTGTAGAATTGGGATTTGAATTGGACTTCAATTATTCAATGCTCTTTTAGTCCTTTTCACATTATAATTTTTTCTTTGCAATTGCTACAAAAAGACCAAAGAGGCAGAGAGACCTCCATAGATCATATGATTTTGCAGGCGAAGGAGAAGGCGATGGCTTTTCGAGCAATGCTTCTGCTCGCTACCGGGTAGTACTCATTCCATATTTTCATCATACTGCTAATAGTCATAGCCATAGTCTTGTCTTCTCCAGCATGAGGATATTTTCTTCAGAGAGTTGGGACTGGAGTGAAGTTTACAATGTGGTCGCCTCTAGTATTGGTATGACGAGCGGGGCATTGAGGTATCCGATCCGTTCAACAAACAGGATCAACGTGAGCACCCAACTGTTCCCGTCAACATGGTACCGCGATTTCACTGCGTGGGACTGGGAAACTCAAGGACTATAGTACATCAGAATGGTGCTTGAGATACACAGTCCATTTTGGTCGTGTAGCTTCAGATTTTTCTTCCATTTCATGTTACAATCTGCCATTTTGTTTCAAGGCTTTCAGGGCAATTGATGGAAACATCATCTGTATAACGGTATAAGTAACTCTAACAGCCTTTTCTTCTGCAACATAAAGACCAAGACTGTTCAAGTTCTATGGCAAGTCTTTCAAACATGTCGTCTTCCCTTTCGTCCTCCCAAACTGGTCTATGCCAGTTCCTCGGCCGAAATCAAAACCTCGTCGGGAATGATGTTTTTTCGTTTCTTTTTCCGGTTACCCTTTTGTTGCTTTATAGGATGTTTCCTTTCTCCATTGTCATGTAATTGGTCTGTTCAATGCTGCTGTTGTTAGAAGTCTACAAAAAATGTGTTTATATTGACCACATCAAACCATACTGACAAACTTTTAAGGGGAAATTGGAAAGATAGCAAATTCTTCGTTTTTTATGTTTACTCTACCAAGATACTTCTCTTAATTTAATCAAATGTCTTAAATTCAATGTTTTGGAAGCATTTCTAGAAAAACTATGGTTAAATTGTACTTGCGCCTTAAATTAGTTAGTTTTCTTTCTTTCTTTTGATAATCATGTAGTAACGCTACAAATTTCTAAGCTACTCAACATATTTTGTAGTTTAAAAACAAACAAATAAGATCGATCTTAACTTGTTCTTATTTTGGGGCACGCATTTTATATAGCTATCCGTAATTCAACGAAAGCTAATTAGTTTGTTCTTATTTTGGGGCGCGTATTTTGTGTAGCTATCCGTAATTCAGCGAAAGCTAATTAGCGAAGTCGCAGAGAATATATATTTTGTAATTTAACAAGTAACTTAGGATTCTAATTTGCCATCTGCCAACATTTTTTTGAAGGAAATTTGCTAACATTTCTATTTTTCTATTTTTTTTCTAGAAAAAAATTGTTTTTTTGTTTCTCAGAAAAAGGAAATGTGCCGGTGCTAACATTTCTAATTCTCGATTAATTTTTTTCTCTTGTTTAGACCGAAAAAACAAACGAAATGAACCAATGCTAACTGCTAAGAGCTGTTTGTTTGAATCAGATTGAACACCCACAAAACTCGTTGTTACTCTTCCATCCAAACGCAAACTTCTATCTTCCTCCCCAGAGGCACAGCCCATCACATCGCTCCGAAACCGGCCAAGTACAGCTCCGTTCACCTTTACTATTTTATTTTATTTTATAAAAAATAAAAATCCGTCGACTTGCCGGATGCCCTTCGCTGCCGTTTCACCAGCGGATCACCGCCTCGAGTAAGCCTCCCTTCCTTATTTCATGTTTTCCCTTTCCTTGTTTGTTCCCGAGAAAATGAGAGAAAACCGCAATGTTCTTCAATTGCAGTCATGATTGGTTGAGCAATGAATGTATAGAACTATTTTGAGATCCATGTTCTGTATAATCTTTTTCTGATTTCCATTCTTTAGACGAAAACTACAGTCTGCTTACCTGTTTCGTCACTGTATGTTGCTTTGAATTGGAAAAAAAAGGAAAAGGTCTTATAGGAATGCTAATTTCTGATATATGTGGGTGATTCTAAGGACGTTCTGCTGCAGGTAATTTTGCTGCATCTATTAAAGATGGACATTGAAGACAATGTGGAGCTGGATGAGCAGTTGCAGATGCTCCCACCTCCACCTGGAACTTTCGTGGACCGTGAAGAACTTATACAACATGTTGGTGACTTTGCTGTTGCACAAGGATATGTGGTTACTATCAAGCAATCGAAGAGAGACAGAGTAGTTATCCTTGGTTGTGATCGAGGAGGTGTTTATCGTAATAGGAGGAAAGATGCTGCTGAGACCTCTGCTGAACGTACTCGCAGGCGGAAAACAGCTTCTCGGCTTACCAACTGTCCATTTGAGGTTGTTGGCAAGAAGGATGATGGCTTATGGGTACTTACAATTAAGAATGGAACTCACAACCACGAGCCTTTGAAGGATATTACAGAACATCCTTCTGCTCGCCGCTTCTCAGAAAAGGAAGTTTTATTGATTAAAGAGATGACGGATGCTGGATTGAAACCTCGTCAAATCCTTAAGCGTTTGAGACAAAGCAATCCTGATCTTTTATCCACTCCAAAGCATGTTTACAATGTTAAAGCTAAATTAAGACAAGGAAGTACAGCAGGTGGAGCCATTTTCTCTGTTCTTTTGCAGTGGTTCCTTGTTCCTTATTATTATTTCTATGATCCCCATGGAGGACTATTTAAGTTTGTGAATTTTGAGCCACAATCTTGGTGGTTTTCCACTTCTTAACTCACCCCTTTCCATCTTATTTTTGTTTTATTCATCTTTTTTACTATGGATGAGTTGATTTTCATTCTGCCACATTTGAAAATGGCAAAAACAGATTCATAAATTTGAACATCCTTTAAGGAAGAACCATACTTAATTGACATGATTAGTTCTTTCTGGTACAAATTTGCTGCTGAATGATTACTGCTCCGGCAACTCTGGAATAGGAGCGCAGAATTGCTTAATCTAGATGTATGTTTTAGTTCTGCATTGCTTATTTAGCTCATAGTCCCACCTATTCGATCTAGTGAAACATGGGATCATATTCAGATAATGATGTTAACAGTTCCAAACAAAAAGGATGATGATGTTCTTGCTGTCTTAAATGATTCAAGACCATTATTTTTAAACTGACCATCCAAGGTGGCTGTAGACCCATGACTGATGGATTTTTTCTGGTGCAGTTAGAAATTTCAAGTCATTGAGACATGAGAAGTCTGCTGTGAGGAATAATTATCTCTCAGCTGCTGAGCCTTCTTGGAGGCAGCGTTATCCTACGGTAAGCCTGGACATCGTCTAACGTAATTAGATCAACCAAGGTCCTGCCGACTATTTTTGTGGTTAGAAACGTGTCTTTGTTTCTAGAGTTTTTGTCCTCTCCTCTCCTCTCTGTTCTCACTGTTGGAACTTCTCTTTGGCTATGTTGAATTTTTAATAACCTCTTTCAATAATGCATGCAGAGGGTCCCCAATTTTATTGGAGGTAGATTTGTTGATTCACAGTCATTTTCATCTATTGATGTTTTAAATCCTGTAAGTTTAGTTATGCCTTCTAATTATTTGATTTTTTTCATTGTTGGTCGTGTGATGTTTTTGCTGTTCTGACTAAGTAATGATACATGACAGGCAACACATCAAGTTATTTCTCAAGTTCCTTTAACTACAAATGAAGAGTTCAAAGCTGCAGTATTTGCTGCAAAAAGGGCATTTTCATTGTGGCGAATAACACCAATTGCCACTCGACAACGCATCATGTTCAAGTATCAAGAGCTTATTAGGAGAGATATTGTAAGCTTTTGTACCTTGTAACATATGGTTGTAGTTTGTACGTGTGCAATGCCTGATTGATGTGAATCATAAAAAACTTTTACAGGACAAGTTAGCTATGAGCATTACCATTGAACATGGAAAGACACTAAAGGATGCATATGGAGATGTGTTGCGGGGCTTAGGTTAGTGTCTTCAACTGTTATCTTTTTAAGAAATCTGATTTGGTGATACTTATGCTCTAGAAAGCCTTGAATGTTCCCTCGTAGAGGTAGTGGAACATGCTTGTGGATTGGCAACTCTGCAAATTGGGGAGTTTGTTTCCGACGTTGCCAATGGGGTTGATACCTATAGCCTTAGAGAACCACTTGGAGTTTGTGCTGGGATTTGTCCTTTCGAGTTTCCTGCTATGATTCCTTTGTGGGTAAGCTTATTGCATGTCCATTGTTCCTTAACCCATTCTTTTCTATATGATTCATCAAGCCTAGATGCATAGATTTTGCCAATACACACGACATGTGTTCTCTTCATCGGGAAAATTAGAGAATTAGAATTAGAATGGGTCGTTGCGGGGACATGGGCCACAATCTTAATTTAATCATTTCTATAATATATATTTAAAAAAAAAAAACTGTGTCTGCTTTGTAGCTTCAGTTTGTTTCTTGAGGGAAGCTGATGTGTAAAATTATATGATTATCCACCCTGATTCTATTGATTATTATCATTTGTGGCCAGGTGTTTCCTGTTGCTGTCACTTGTGGTAATTCCTTCATTCTAAAGCCATCAGAGAAGTGTCCAGGTAATTGATAAATCATTCTTGGTACTGTGTTACAATCCTTGTTAGTTATCTGGTGTAAGATAGTAGCGACATGAGTTCATTTTAAGTGCTCTTAAATTTTTGCTTTGATGTGGATTTCATTTAAAATCTATATGGGTGAATGAGGATGGTTGCACTGCAAAACTGCCATTCTTGTGATAGGATTTTCACACACATTTGAAGTACCTGAATTCTCGTGGCACTAATTACTTTACCTGTGCACTATTCTTGTCATCTCTACTATCCAGTTCCTGTCACAACACTAGTCTTCTTTCTTGAATATCGTCTCCTAGCTGCTTTGACCTCTCTTTGCTGCCTCTTGATTCTCCTCCTCTTTACCAAAGAACAAGCGTGGAATTGAATATCTTGGTTGTGAGATTACTTCTCTTTTTTCTCTCTTTTGAGAACACTATTTTGGTATTTGCAATTATTTGGGTAATTTAAACAGAAAACAAATGTGATGTGATTCGGATACAGACAGGTAAGGAATGAGGTTTGTGCAGTTATTTTTAATATGACAAGCATTGCTTTGTGTCTTTCAGGGGCTACTATCATGCTTGCCGAGTTAGCTATGGAGGCTGGTTTGCCTAGTGGTGTCTTAAATATTGTTCATGGAACCAATGTAAGATTTCGATTTTGGAGTCATTATGGGGTTTTACTTACCAACTTACTGTATGTGTCATGTGTTCAGGATGTGTCAGGCACTTGCTGTTTGCTTTCTTTTCTGTCTTTTCATTTTTTAATTCTCTTGCCTTTTTGTTCTCACATTTACCACTGACATTAACAGGACATTACTAATGCTATTTGTGATGATGCGGATATCAAAGCGGTGTCTTTTGTTGGTCCAGATACAGTAAGTTAATTTTACTTGTGTAATTCCTTTACATGTTGGTAAAGATGGCTTTATTTTGTGCAAAAATACACCCTGTGATTTTGTTGGTCTGATGCCATGACTGTTTACTAATTGCGCTTCTCTTTTTATTCTTACAGGCTGGTTCTTATGTATATGCAAGAGCATCAGCTAAGGGAAAACGTATTCAGGTACCTTCTATTAATATGCTGTTAATGAGCATTATGGTTTCTGCAAATGAATAGAGTATGTGAATTGTCTGGCTGACTAGTTCCCTTCAGTCTACTATTGGAGCAAAAAATCATGCAGTTGTCATGCCTGATGCAACTGTCGATGCTACTTTAAATGCTCTGGTTGCTGCTGGATTTGGTGGTGCGGGACAAAAGTGTATGGCCTTAAGCATGGTTGTCTTTGTTGGAGGCTTAAACCTATGGTACCATGCTTTGTTATTCTTCCTCTATTACCTGGATTCTAGACTCTAATTATTAAGTCAAAGTTCTCAAAGTTTAGATGCTCTAAGCCTTTCTGCAGCATTCCTAATATCATCTGTTATTTGTACCTTCAACAACAGTATCTTTTTCTATCTTCTGATAGACCTAGTTCCACATAATTTCTTACAAAAAATATTTACATTCCTCGGGAGAGAGTTAAGCAAATCATGGCTTCGGAAGAGGCTCAAGATCACTCATCTCAAAAAGAAAAGAATGATGCCTATATTACTTGGTCCATAACATTGATGTTTCTGTGTTTTATGTAGTGTTATGCTTTCTTCTTTTGCCTAACAACTCATCAAATTGAAGATTTATGATTCTTCGTACACTATTTTACTAGCTTTTTTGTTTGCCAGGGAAGAGAGGCTGGTGGAGAGCGCCAAAGCACTTAAGGTAACTGCTGGAACAGAACCTGATGCGGAGCTTGGTCCAGTTATTAGCAAGCAGGTGGTTAGAGAGAGTTTCCCTAATCAATCAGCATTTGCATATGAATATGATAGGGAAATGGAAATGGAAATTGTTCATATCAGTGTTTGATAAGAAGCTGCATGCATGATAGGAAGCTATTGAGCACTCCACTATTCTTCATGCTTGTTTTGATTCTGGTATCATTTGGATTGTTTATTTTTGACAGGTGAAGGATCGGTTATGCGCTTTGATACAAACCAGTATTGAAAGTGGTGCAGACCTCATTCTTGATGGAAGAAACATCATGGTACCTTGTTTTGTTTTGCAGTTGGCTGTTGTTTGTTTGAATTTTCTTTCATGTTCTTGATAGTTTTTTTAACAAGGGTGCCTGGTTCAGTTTTTAGGGAGAATTTTATTATGAATAAAGACTACAAGGACAATGGACTCTGTTTGTTTCCTTATATAATTGGTGGGCATGATGATCTATTTTATAACTTTAGTTTCATGCTCACTGCTAGGTTCCAGGATATGATAATGGGAACTTCATGGGTCCTACCATCTTATCCAATGTCACAACCAACATGGAAATCTACAAGGTAGTTTTTTCCTTTTTACAGAAAGTGACTGCACGTGATTTCCAGCAAGCTTATTCTATCACGGTTCCTGATACTCCGTTTTGGCTTGTGCAGGAAGAAATTTTTGGTCCAGTTCTTCTATGTATGCAGGTTTGCGACTCATCCATGCTCCCGTTTGGGTATGTCCATTAAGTTACTTAATAAGGCTGATGTACGTAATTCTTGTTTCTCAGGCTGATACCATTGAAGAGGCTATCAGTCTTGTTAATGGAAATAGGTACTCTCAAAACTCCTGTCTTCTAAGAATCAATAAGTTTGGAGGTGCCGTACAAAGCGTTTTACATTTGAAACTCTCCTTGCAGATTTTGCAATGGAGCTTCTATTTTTACTACATCTGGTGCCGCGATGAGGAAATTTCAAACAGAGATTGAGGTTGGGCAGGTACAGAAGATTACATGTATTGAAATCCCGTTTTTCATTGTCTTCCTTTCACCTATTGCTTTGAAACTACTCCTACAAACTTGATGGGCTCTAACTTGGTTTTATACAGGTTGGCATAAATGTTCCAATTTCAGTTCCGTTGCCATTCTCTTCACTTGTTAGCTCCAAGCCATCTTTCGCCGGAGATCTCAACTTTGATGGTAATCATTTGATGCCCTTGATATGTTTTGCATTTGGCATTCTGTAAATTGAGACGTAATTATACGAGTGGTTTAGACCTGGTAAGCTTCGAAGTTTTAAGCTGAAAGTTGTTTGAATCACTACAGGAAAAGCCGGGATTCAATTTTATACCCGAGTTAAAACAGTGACACAACAGTGGACAGATTTACCCTGTGGAGATTTACCATCTCAGGCATTGTCAGGCTGATTAGAGAGATGAAAGTAGGTAGAAATATCTCTTCTGCACAGTGTTACAAGAAAAGTAAGTAGGTGGAAGCTGCTAATTCCCCTTATCAGCTTTATCATGTTCAGTTACTGTCACTAGCTATTACACCTCCTGTCTGTTGTACTTGTGGTTTTTGGTTCTTGTGTAGGCGTGCATGAGGGAGGGATTTGTAAATTATTGGTGGGAAAAACAGTTAGCACCGTGGTACGATGATTGTACTGTTAAATTATTAATGCACATCGGAAGAACTGCCCGAAAGTAATCCGTAATACGAACCCGAGTCTCTATGGATATTTTAGCATTAGATGAATAAATGAGTTTTGTGACTATTTGTTATTTTTCATGTAATCAAAGTTCATTTCAATTAGATTCCTTCGTCTTATGCTACATTTAAACAAATCATTTATTATACTTCATGGCCTTTGGACGTTTCGTCAATCGAGATAACTTATAATAACTGATGAGGGATCCACGTTATGATACTTGTCTCGCCATACTCCCATCTGACACGTATTTTAAGAATTTATTAATCTGAATTCTGAACCAATAATTAGTGTTAAAAGTAAATAAAATAAAAAGAATGAGGGCGGTGAAAATACGACGTGCGGTAAGTATTTTTAACTAGTACCAGCATGATTAGTTGTTTTTGTTTACTAAACTCAGTAACATCATACATGAAATTGTAGTCCAACTAGTTAATGTAGATTGTGTCCTGTGACGTACAAAGGAGATGTTTCGGCTTAAATTTCTACTAATGTAATTTTTTTAATGAATAAATATTCTTATTTGTCGATCTATTTAATGCGGGAATCAAACCTACTATTAATTTAGGGATTTCAGTTCTCGTCAAATGAAAGCTTTGGATTTGATTCCGAGTATTATAATGATATTAATAATATAAATATTTTTTTAAAAAAAAAAACTCAGTAACACAATTTACACCTAAATGAAGAGCTATTTTTTATGATAAATGTTTGTTGAGAAAAGAAATTAATAAATGAAAATTGATCGTAAAAAGAGGAAAACGAAAGGAAAGTATATACATATACAAATAGAAAATGAACATGACCTTTGAATCTCCACCGTCAGATGGTTCCCAACAAGAATCCAACGGCCACTCTCTTTTAAAAGTGTTTTTTTTTTTGTAAGACTCGTTTAGAAAGCTGCTCTGTCTTCTGCACACTAAAATCAGTAAAATATAAACCAACATTTGTCCTCCAACTCCACAACTCGCAGTATCATCATCATCCCCATCACTATCAGTGATCAAGAAACTCGAAAAAGAAGAGGAACATGTTGCATCGCTTATCGATTCAACGAGGTATCGAATTAAACTGTCTTCTTATCATCAAAGCTAAGTGTATATATGTATCTATATATATATCCATTGCTGACTTCGATTTATGTGTGCTTGTATGGTTTCAGTGAGAAATCTGAAAGCGTTGAGACCTCAAATCTTCGCTATGACAAACTCCCATTTCTCCACCGCTGCTCAGCCTTCCTCCAGCCAACGTAACCCTTTGGTATGTGTAACTATGATTCCGTTTGACTTGATTCATCTCTGTTTGGTTACTGAGAAAATGCACCAAAACTATGAAATGAAATCCCAATTTTAGGTTTCAGTTAGTAAGCTAGACGCCGCTGTTTTCTGTGCGATACTTGGAATTTATTTTGGTAATATAGAGAGTGTTGGTGCATATGTAATTTATATTTTGTATTGGTCTGATTTTGATTATAACTTATTGTATCAGAGAGTTCCTAATCTCATTGGAGGGAAGTTTATTGACTCGCAGTCTTCTTCAGTTATTGACGTGATAAACCCTGTGAGTATAAGCAACTTTGTTTTGTCTTGTTATTTTGTTATTCTGGAGTTGTTGATCATAACTTATTTTTCTTTCCTGGTTCTGATGGGTGGATGTTTTGGGAGTAGGCAACACAAGAGGTTGTATCACAAGTTCCTTTGACCACAAATGAAGAGTTCAAAGCTGCTGTATCTGCAGCTAAAGAGGCTTTCCCAAAATGGCGTAACACACCAGTTACATCACGCCAGCGTATCATGTTCAAGCTACAGGAGCTTATTCGAAGAGACATGGTAAGCACACTGTCTGTGTATCTTATTGTCTTCAGTTTGTCTCTCTCTCTATCCCACTTTTTTTTTTCTCTTTACTGTTTGCTTATAAGGATTGTTTAATTGTGATGACTGCAATCGTGTTTCAGGATAAGCTTGTTATGAGTATTACTACTGAACAGGGGAAAACCTTGAAGGATGCACAAGGAGATGTGTTTCGAGGGCTGGGTAGGTTTATATCCTCCCTTATAGTTTTGTTTGAATAATATTTTTGTGTGGAATGGTTGTACCCTATTGTTGATGTGCTCTCTCTCTCTCTCGCCCCCTCTTTTTTTATGTAGAGGTGGTGGAACATGCTTGTGGAATGGGAACTTTGCAGATGGGGGAGTATGTCTCTAATGTTTCTAGTGGAATTGATACATATAGTATAAGAGAACCTCTTGGAGTATGCGCTGGGATTTGCCCTTTCAACTTTCCTGCTATGATCCCCTTATGGGTAAGCTTCATAATTTGTTTGTTTATGTTCTCATCTCCCTTCTTATCATAAGGGAAACCACACCACTTGTATGTTTTCACGTGTTATTATGCCTGCACATTTCACCAGTTTGAGGCTGAAATTTAAGTCTAGTGGTTAAGTTCCACGGACCAGGTTAGTTAGGCTAGGTTCTTTCCTTATATCTTATATAAGAATTTTTTAGTTTTGCACTATTCATGTCGAGGTTCCTTGTTCTCAGTCATTAATTTTAAGTTTTCCAGAGGGAAGAGGAAAATACTAATGATTTTTCCCTTGTTTCACTGCAGATGTTCCCTATTGCAGTTACATGTGGCAATACCTTTGTTTTAAAACCATCAGAGAAAGATCCTGGTAAGTTTTAGCACTGCTGTAGTGTATGAAAAATGAAAGTGTTTATCTTGGTTAATCAAATATGTCAGTCAGTCAGTGTTCAATGTCTCTCTGATTACTGTAGACTTTTTCATTTCAAGGATCAAATTATAAAAAAAAATTGTATTTATACATGCTTTCTGCTCTGGAATGACTTTGTGTCTACCAGGGGCATCTGTAATTCTTGCAGAGCTTGCTATGGAGGCTGGTTTGCCCAATGGTGTCCTAAATATTGTTCACGGAACCAATGTAAAGCTCTACTCAATGAGAAGTTTTTCTTACTGGTTATGCTCTTTTATTCTTCCTTAGATCAGCTAATTTAAGATAAAAGAAACATTGAAATTTTGAGTATATAATTAATTCATAGTTTTGTGAAGCTAAAGATTCCACTTCATTATTGTCGTAAATCTACTCTATTCAGAGCATGGCATGCCTGGTTCAAAATAGTAAAGTGTGATATTTGCTCTAGTTAGTATATCTAGGGGTATAGACTTGATTTTTCACTTATGCAATGCTTGGTGATGCTACTTGTGTCTTTATAGGGTATACAATTTCCTTACTCATTTTAAATGTGGCAGGGTGTTGTTAATGCTATTTGTGACGATGAAGATATTAGGGCAATATCATTTGTTGGTTCCAATAATGTAAGTGGCTCCTTGATAACAGTTTTGTGTGTTTGTGGTTATATATTTTGCAAGTTCTTGCATTTGTTGTATGCTCTTTTAAGATTTACATAGAAGGATTGTTAACATTCCACATCTATTCTCTTCAACATTCCTATGTGATTCTTGTATATTGATATTTTTACTTCTTTTTCTATCAATTCAAAGGCTGGCATGCACATATATGGGAGGGCATCAGCTAAAGGGAAACGTGTTCAGGTAGTTAACTGTAAGCCATTTCCTTCGCAATGACAGTTCAGCTTCTTGGTAGCAACAATATGCTTGCTGAAGAATGGCTGAATTTGCAATCAGTTGGCTAACTGATTAATAATTTTGCATAGTCGAACATGGGAGCAAAAAATCATGCGATTGTCTTGCCTGACGCAAACGTAGATGCCACCTTAAATGCTTTAGCTGCTGCTGGATTTGGTGCAGCTGGACAAAGATGCATGGCTCTAAGCACTGTAGTTTTTGTTGGAGGCTCAAAATCATGGTATTTTGTTTAAAAAAAATTACCAACTGTTATATACTTTTTTTGGTTTAATATTTTGTTTTCAACTCAAGCTTACTGTTCAACCTTAAACTTTGGATTAACATGAAGATGTGCGTTCCCATGTTCATCTCCTTTTGCATGCGAATTTTATGTTTGAAAATCATCATTTTATAGTTAAGCTTCATTCATCTGTAGGGAAGATAAATTGGTGGAACGTGCAAAAAGTCTGAAGGTAAATGCTGGAACAGTACCTGATGCAGATCTTGGTCCGGTTATTAGCAAGCAGGTAAGCAATATTCCAAACCTTCTCCACCTCCTGGTGTCAAATTTAGCCTAATGGTTTTAGTGTCAGCTTATAATGCTATAGACTGTGCTTCTCCTTCTGTCATTTTGTAGTGGACTTATTGTGCTTATAAATCTTATGCACTCACAGGCCAAAGACCGAATATGCAGATTAATCCAGAGTGGAGTTGACTGTGGGGCCAGACTGCTTATTGATGGGAGAGATATAGTGGTATGCTATTTTCCTTATATGATCAAATTGGGTTGTAAGCGCGGAGTAATGGGTATAATCAACTTAAATTCCTGAGTGTGGTATTGGATTATTAATATACTCTGCTGTAGTAAGAGAATGATATAGATGAAGTAATGGGAGAGATGTCAAAAGCACACTTCATTATTTATGGTTGTAAGGGAAAAAACTGTGGCAGGAACAAACAGGGTCGTGCTTTGATTTCTTTCTCATGGGTACATTTTATTCCTGGTCAACTCCCATCCTCAATTAGCTTAGCAGGGCTTTATAAGGGAAACTGGTGTACTTACCAGTCTATTTTATGGCGAAACATAGGTTCCGGGATATGAACAGGGAAATTTTATTGGCCCAACCATCTTATCAGGCGTGACAGCTGACATGGAATGCTACAAGGTATAAATTATTCATGCATTTTAGTAGCAATTTACAACCCTCTGTTGATGAAGAGGGGTATCAAATCTTGCAAAGATATTTACTATTGTATGGTGTCATGACCTTTGCAGGAGGAAATCTTCGGCCCAGTTCTCCTTTGCATGGAGGTGGGTTTAAGTACACTTTCTGTTTCTCTGTAATTGGGTCTCAGCAGTAATAATATAAACACGCATCCTTCATTGTTTTTCTTAAAATTCAGGCTGACAGCTTTGAAGAAGCCATTGATATTGTTAACAGAAACAAGTAGGTCGCTGATTTTAACTCCTCATTTACGTACATTATTTCCTCATAGTTCTTTCAGTTTACATTTGAGTAATATTTGATGTTGCAGATATGGCAATGGAGCTTCCATATTCACTACATCTGGTGCAGCTGCAAGGAAGTTCCAAACTGAGATAGAGGCTGGGCAGGTAAAATAATTACAAAACATAGCTAGAGATAGCTTAAAGTTGCAACTTCATTAACTTTTTATCTGTAGTCAATACGAAAAGATTATTTTCAGCTTGGGGTTAGATTCCTAGTAAAGCATGTACATATTTAACACGACTCACTGTGATTCAGGTCGGCATCAATGTTCCTATACCAGTTCCCCTCCCCTTTTTCTCATTTACCGGCTCCAAGGCATCTTTTGCCGGTGACCTTAATTTCTATGGTAATGTACTCCCTCAAAAGTCATGTACATGTCCTGTTTCCATTCCTACTTTTTCCTTTAGTTGGCAATGCGATGAAGTCCGATAAAATGAGAATGTTTGCGTATTTCAGGTAAAGCCGGAGTCAACTTTTACACCCAGATCAAAACAATAACTCAACAATGGAAAGATTTACCAGACGGCAGTAGAGTTTCCCTGGCAATGCCGACTTCGGCGAAGTTATAGTGGCTGTAATGTTTGTAACATCTGTAACTATCTGCAACTGGTTTTGAATCCTGTTAAAAATCTGAATTTTTAGAGAACCTGATGAATAAAAGAAAATGGATGACTTTCAAATTTGGAGTCTTATGAATTGTATGTGCCCAGGAGATGGTCTGTCTCGGGATGGAAGTGATGAAGCCTAGCATGACAGAGAAAAGTCTGTCTGCTCAGCCTCGGATGCTGCCCGAAACCATAACAAGTTCAAGAATCGTACAATAACAGTACGGCCTTGAAACCTCGTTTCATGATTCGGGCAAGTCATCCTTGGCTATCAAACGAGACTTTTCTCTTCATGTAAGGCCTCTTTTCCTCACTTAATTTGTCAAAGATATGAGACTCTTCTAGTTTCTGTCAGTGCAGTTTTTACACTTGTATCTGGGTAGGTTGCAGAAACTAAAATCTAGGGGACTCCATATTTATAGTCCATACAAAAGAATAAAAGAGCCGAATTTGGGCTCTATCAACTTACCTCCTCTCTCTGCCCATAACAGAATATATTCTCTCCTCAATCTTCTATTTGCTTCTTGTGGATCAACTCTAAAAACAGCATATTGACCAATCACGTGGTAAACTTATTGTTCATTTATATATATGGTGTATCTAGAAAAAACTTCTTTATACTAAATTTGTGATCTACTCCCTTCGAACTTAATTGTCTGACGTTTAAGGGAGTAGCACGAGAATTAAAAAAAGAAGAACAATGATAAGTTTTTTTATCCCAAAAAAAAAAAAAACTGACGAAAACACACTCTTTTTTTTCTCTTCCTCTTTTTCACATACGATTTCCAATAAAAACCGACAAAGTTAACTTTTGGCATTGATTACGGTGAGAATTCAATTAATTGAGAATAAAAATTACTCCATCAAACATCAAATAAAAAAAAAAAAAGTGAGTATAAGACTTTTCAACTTGTTATTTTTTTTCCCTCCCTTTTACGGCTTACTAACGTAGAATTCCCCACTGTTGTGGACTTATACATTCATAATTGTGATGGACTACTGGACTAGGATTAGCATTTTTTCTGGGAAAAAGAGAACGCTGACCTTTCATGGCAATGAAAGGACCAATTATGGGATAAAGATGGTGCTACAAAAGTTGGACATGTATGAAACGTAGAAGAAGAAGGCCTTGTCTATTATTATTCCCCTTCTACCACCTATCACAGGTGTCGACCGTGTCGTTATCCCAAATTGGCATGTTGACATCTGTGAGACTTTCCTAAAAGATTCTCTTGTTGCCACTAATGGAAGATTTTCTCATTGACTTCGCCTTCCTTTTCCTTTTCCTTTTCCTTTTCCTTTTCCATTTCTTTTTGTTAGGGGTTTTTTTTTACTATTGAAAGTTAGGTAATGAATAATGGTAATGCCGTTGGTTTATTTATCAAAAGAATAGTGACGTCAAAATTAAAATCTACTGTTCAAAATTGACAAGTGCTTTTAAGAATAGTGACATAGGATTGTGACCTCGAACGTACGAGCGTACTATACGTGTCCGAGAAAAAATAAGGAGTAAAATTGTCTCAAATTGTGAGTCATCCGGCCTCCTTAATATGTGTGCTCAAAGTCAAAGTCACAGTTATTTATGGACGGAGTAATAGGGAAAGAAGATCAAGATTTCTCCAAGTTTGAATAAAGATTCATAACCATTGAGACAAGCGTCATGAATTAAACTATAATTCTCATTAATTTATTTTTTATAAATATTATTATTCCACACCAGAAATTCAACATAAGCATTTGTGCTCTTGTTCATTGAACCAACAAAAGAAAGAAGAAAACAAATCATGGTTTGCACGAGATGCACATGGGCCAGTTGTTGGAGCCGCAAACAAATCATTTTATTAGATATGCATTTCTTGTACTCAATATATATTCGTATATAATCAACTAGTAAAGAGTTGTTTTAGTTTAAGTTAAGATATCTTATTCGAATTTTGAGTATACAACTGTGTTAAAACTTGAGAGTCCTGCCCGACTCAAATTCAAAATAATCGGCACCTAATATGGTAACCGGATTACCGGAAGTTTTCACCGAATAATATCCATATATTTATGTACGAGTCCACCTGCACTGAATAGCATTGTATAATTAATAGAAGGGAATAAAAACCATGTCAATGTATTTACCGTCATCTTATGTTAAGGAAAAAACAATTAAGAGACTCAATTAATATATCCAGAAAAAAATACTATATTTAATTTTATTTTATTTAAATACCATAAAATTGCAGTCAAAATCCAGATAGCGATATACAACAAAAAAGGGAGAACCTGATGGTGAAGAAGAGGGAGACTAGCATGAAGAAAAGAGTGTGTCAGCAGCATAGCCAAGGAGACTGCCCGGACGCACAAAAAAGAAATGATCTTAATTATTTATATGATTAATAAAAAAAAGTTATTATAATTTATATATTATTAAAACCACTCCGATACTTTAGAGCAACGGGGCAAGTCATCCTAGGCTACCAAACAAGACTTTTTACCTTCATGTAAGACTCCTCTCCCTCTCAAATATTAACATATCAATTAATTCACTCGTATTTTCATTAAGATATTAAAAGTACTGCGTATGAAAAAAAGAGAGTACTCAATTGGTTGTTATTTTGAGCGAATTTAACGTAAAATTAATTAGAAAAGAAAGTCTAACATGATAAAGAAGAGTTTGTCAAGTTAACCAAAGCGTGACTGCCCGAAAATTTGCAATAATGAGTTTTTTTTATAAAAAGAACTCAAATTATTAGAATCGGGCAAGTCATCCTTGGCTACTCAACAAGCCTCTTTTCTTTCATGCTAGGCCTCCCTTCCTCTCGGATGATTTCACTCATATCTCAAATATGGAGGGGATGATAATACAATATTGCAAAATACCACCTTATTTATAACCCATAACAAAAAGAATAAATGCCCATGCCCTTGCCCTTCCCCATGCCCATGCCCATTAATAATTCTTTCTATATATATATTCTTCTCGGTTGCTAGCTGTTTATTTCATTATTTTCTTATTGACCATGTTTCAATTGGCATGCGAATTTGGGTGGAGAAAAATATTATTTCACGCTAATAACCTGAATATATTTGATATTTATGTTAATTACAAAACAATAATTCACTAGACATTTTTTTTGTATCCCTTTGTACAAATATTTTTTATAATTTTTTTAAAAAAATGTAATAATAAACTGAGAACAAAAAAAAATAGTTCTTCATTTATAATTAGAGGTGGTTGTGGTTGGGTGGTAAATGGGTGGGTTAAGTGGGTATGACTTAAATAGGTATGGGTAGATATAGATAACATACCCATTTATTACCCATATAATTTTTTAAATGGATACCCATACTTATTTATACCCATTTAATTTATACTTATCCATTAACCCATTTAAATATTTTTTTTATTAATTAAGATTAAAAATACCATATTTGATAAAAAAATGTAAATTTTGATAAAATTTGATAATGTGACTTGATTTTGAGCAAAAACAAAAGTGATACTATGTTTTGTTTGGGAAAAAAAATAATAGAATTAAAATTAAAATGTATCAAAATAATGATATGATTTAAAAATTCAATGTATTACAAACCAAAAATGTAATATAATGGATTAAATATTCTTTCTTATTTCAGCAAGCGTTTTTAGAAAGTAAGAAATTTACCGGTTTGATTTTGGAAAACTTTATAGTTTCGAATTAGTTCATTTTGCACGGTAAGCTGCTTAAGATATTTAAAAGCGTAAATTGATCTCTCTCTAGTTGAAACCATATATTTATTGTTTAACTTGACAACTCAGCTAATTCTAAAGTGAATACGTCGTCCGTCGTCTCTCGTCATCAACGTAGTTGTTATCCCGACTTAATTTGTTTAGTAAAAGGTAGCAAATTCAACCACTCTACAATACATGCAGTAACTACGTGAAAATATTTTACTTTCAGTGAAATGACCCGGTAAAAATACAATTACTTACTGTCCAATGAATTGAAGACGTCAATATCAAAAACTGCTGCTGAGAGAACGAAACAATCCATTTGGTGGGACCCACTTTACAGGAAAAGAAAAAACTTTGTCAAGATTGGTGATGGTGACGCCGTTGATGACGCAATCCGGTTTTTCCATCTAGTGATGCACAGTCACGCTGTAATATGACGGGTTGTAGCGACGAATTTCACGCGCTTAGCATACACCGATTTATTTATTTTTCAAGAGCATTTCGTATCTCATTATTATAATAGGTGCCGATTTTTAAATTTTGAATTTAAGTCGAACAAAATTCATAAAAAGTATTAAAACTCTTCGCATAAATTTTAAAATAGCTGCATAATTATTGTTTGATTTTTTTATAATTTTTCCATGACAATTTTTTCATATATTTTTTTTAATTATAGTTGGCTCCTTAAAGGAGGGTACCGTGACCAAGATATAGGCTTGATAATGGCAAAAGGAGAGAAAAAATCTCTAACTTGAATGAAATTTCATAATCATCCGGGACAAATAATTACAATTATATGTGTATGGGGTAAGAACCGTCATGTAATTATAATAATCCTCTTCAAATTTCTATTTTTATTATTTCATCGAACCAAATAAAATAAAATAAAATATTTTTCATCGAACCAAATAAAATAAAATATTTTTCATCCAACCATTTGTGCTCTTAATATTTCTGGATATGTAGATCTAAGAGACCACCTGCAAAAATTAAGAGTATAGAAGGGGGAAAAACACACCAACAAATGTAAATATATTCACCGTTTTTCTTATTAAAA
>NBIL01062644.1:0-10231 GCA_002752925.1 Viola pubescens var. scabriuscula | reverse complement strand
GCACAATTATACAATGGAATGCCGACTTTGTTTTACATAAAATTCTAGATTGTCATAGAATGATTGAAGAGGTGCTTTCTATTACTTTATGCACATGTTGAGCAAGCATTTTATTCATTTCCCTGCAGGTTGGCACAGGACAAGTTGCTACCACAGGAATGATTGCTTTGAGCTATGTTCAGAAGGTCTCGGACAAGGTAAGAAACTTCCCTAATGGAACATTAGTTTAAGACCTGATCATAACTCTTACTCTACTTTGATTTATCAAGGTTTCACTAGCATCAGACTTCATGTACAATTACCTGTCCAGAGATGCAACGGCAAGTGTGGGATATGATTATATATTCAGACAAGTAAGTGCTATTATTGCAAACCTCCTAATTTCTGCAAGACATGTAATTCGAATGTGGTGATGCAGTGGTAATTGGTAAATGCATGTGCTATGATCCTTCTTAGGGCCACTTCTATATGTAAAGTTACTTGTGCTCGAAGTCACAAGGTTGTGATTTTTTCTTCAAAAGAACAAAAAAACATTGCTGTATAAGTACAAAATTGTCTTGGATGAGAATGACTAGATGAACCATATTTTGGCCGTGGTTTCAGGCTCGTCTAAGAGGGAAGATTGATTCCAATGGTTGCACGTCTGCTTTCTTGGAAGAGCGCTTAAATATGGGGCTCAATTTTCTTCTTTCTGCTGAGGTATGCAAGCTTGCTTCTTGTTAAATACAGTACCCTCATGTTCTTTGGCTGCTCCCCTGACTGTCATGTTTTTGAGATTCTTGGTCTTCTGCCTTTCTCTTCCACAATGTTGAGGTTTGTCAGATATGACAACGAGTTTTGAACTTGTGACTTGCAGTTGGATCATAAGAAGAAAGATTACAAATTTGGGTTCGGGTTGACTCTAGGCTAATTGGTTCGGGCCGCAGTGTATCATGAATTTTACATGAACTCGTTATGAGTGCATCTCTTTTGAGTCAACTTTGCTGCCGTCGTCTGTTTGAACAAATGAGGTTTTGTATTTTTTGCGCAAACATTGTCCACATCATTCTTGTGGCAGCCCAACGTTGCTGCAAACAGTTTAGATGTCATATTCGTTGAATTGGTAGTTGAGTCATAATTTTGTTTGCATTACCATGCTTTGCGATTTTATTATAAATTAATGGAAAGCAAGGATGCTTCTTTTATGTGATAAGTGTACTACAAAGCTTCAAAGTTCTGTTAGTTCTTTGCGGTGGCTAAGCTAGCAAGCCTAGATTATGAACTAGTTTATGAGCAAGTACTTCGTTTATGTGATGTAGATCATGAGTTTGATTTCTGGAATTGTAATGATGATTATAACTAGTTTTTTTTTTATAAAAAAATAAAGAGTTTTTAAACACTAAGATCTCAAATAAATCTATATGAAGACTTCAACATGTCGTGTGCCAGGGATAGCAATAAAGGTTAAGGAATCGATACATGTTTGAATGGAGAATTTCATTGATCTTGATGAAACAAATGAGTTTAGAGGTGAACAAATCACAAGATAAGGTGATACAAGATTGAATTCGGCGCCCTCTTGGATAATTGATGAACATGATTGAATGGATGATGATGAACACCAAATGAACAAGAATAGCTGAATCTTCTTAAATATATAAAGAAACCCTAAACCTAACAAAAAAAATTGAGCCTAAACCCGACTCAATTCGCTCAATGATCAAGTCTACGTGTGCTAAAGATATTTAGATGCATTGTCCCAACTAAGTGAGGCCATACCATAGACTTGTTTGCCAACCCAACTAGTTCTTAAACAAGGTTGGTCTTTGGTTACAAGAAAATACAAGGATAAACGAGGAGATGAACATAACTGCAAGAAATTGAACTTAGAAATCACCAACTTAGACCCCTCTAGTACTAACTTAAAACAACCTAATGGATAAAAGTATAGAATCTCTCAACAACAATTAGACCCTTAACAGTTCTATTACTTAATAAATCGGTTAACCTGTTACGATTTCCAACGAGAGTTAGAACAACGCAGATAATCAATACCTTGGAGAATTGAGTACTACTCCCAATTTCAACACTCGCCGGGCTTGGTGATCTGTGCAACGCAAAGTAGTGTCCACCAACCCAAAACTTCCAAATCTCGTGTTTCTAACATGTTGCGCATTATCCTAAATTATTTTACTATTGTTATATGCTTGGATTTATCGTTTCCTTTTAATTGTTTGCTTGGATTTATTATCGTCTTCATTTAAAAGTCTTTCACCTACTACTGAGTAATGACCATATCATATCACATTTGTGCTGTCTTAGAAAAATACGCATCTCTTAAACGAAGACAAAAACTGTGACTGCAAGTGCATCAGCAGCAGCTAGAATTTCCAGTTTCCTTTCATGTTATGTGTGCACACAAAAACCACCAGAGAATTTCTCCTGTTTCTCTTAGGATTTGCTCCATTTCAAGGAACCTCCATGCACATGCCCACCAACTGTCATGTACATTCCACATTCCATGCTTGGATGATAAAAAACACAGAAGAAAACCATGGGTGTTAAACTGCACAAAGCCACTTGCTTGATATACACTAGCAAATGACCATATTTACAAGGTGGCTTTTGATTATCTGTTCTATTCTATGCGCACTTGGTACAGAACAACGATGACAGTTATGTGGACCTGTAAACACATCAAAATCACCACCCAAAAATTACGCCAAGCCCACGCATGGTTTAAGTTGCCACTTGCCACAATAAGTGTACGCCCACCGATCCCCCTCCTGCCTCTTTTACCACCTCTAGCTTCGCCAAATGATTTCCTAAATATACCTGAATATAACTGGATGGCCACGAGCACAAAGCTATTTGGCAGGCACCCACCTACACCATAAATAGATACTTGAGATCTTCCACTGTAAGGCGAGTGGCTGTGCCCCCACTTTGATCTTCACCAAAAGCAGATGCCACCATTTTCCGCTTCTCTTCCTGCCAAACAAAAAGAGTTAGCATTGCCACCACATTTAGAAAAACACAACCAGGATTTGCCACATTCAGAGCATTGTATAATCCATGAAATTATACCAAATTCTTAAACCATTCCTCTAATGTAAAGATTGCTTTGACTTTCTCAAATCAAACCATTCACAGCTCAAAGAGTAAAACAACTCAAACCATTCCTCATGACCAGAACCAATTACATTTTCACTTGAAAACAATTGAAGCCTCCATGTTTTAAGACGCGGTCACTCCCAAACACACCTAGCAAACCCCAGAACAGTGTTCTTTGTGGATGTATAACAGTTCTCTACCTAACTATCAATAAAGGAACCAGCAATTTTCTTGGGTTTATCAACTCTAAGTGATAATGAACATCAAGATACACATTCTGTAAATTAGTGCAATCCCATTAAACTTTTATTCTGTCAGATGGGGGCGTCCAAAAGCAAAATTTAACAAGTTTTCCAAGTTTCCATGCTTAACAAGTTACATGACCAGAAGAGAGAAGAATAAAACCTGAAGCATCAATATTCTATCTTCCACTGTGTCTTTTATTGTAAGCCGAGTTACAGTTACAGGGCGAGTTTGTCCAATTCTGTGTGCTCTATCAACAGCTTGATCTTCAGTTGTTGGATTCCACCAAAGATCTAAAAGGATAACATGAGATGCAGCAACCATATTCAAACCAAGATTTCCAGCCTTTAGTGACATTATCATCACAGTTACCTACAATAAACATAGATCATTCAGCTGTAGAAAGCAACGTATGCAGGAATAGCAATCATAAACCATGCCCTCATATCGATACTGTGGAGACTCTTCTGATTAAAATAGCATATCTAGCAAACTTTGTAAAAGTCATACAGAATTGCTCTAAGAACTTCAAGTTAGGACCAAACCTCAGGATCAGTGTTGAAATCCTTAACTGCCCGATCTCTTGAATTCAAGCTCATTGTCCCATCAAGCCTCCGGTACTGTATACAATACTGATTCAAAGATGCCTCAACCAAGTCTAACATGCCAGTCCACTGGGAGAAAATAATCGCCTTTATTGCACCCCCAACTTGCGAGCTTGAATCTGTTGTTGAAGTTTCACCAAGCGGCCCTGAACTTGGGCTTTCTGCCAAACAATGCTTCTGAAGATGCTCAAGAACAGCTCTTATTTTTGACGAACTATACTCATTTTGCAGGACCATTGATGTCTCCTCAACTGTTCTATGCATGGAACTACTGCCAATATTATCAGATATGCAACTTCTAAGTATAGCTTCAGAGAAAACAACATCAGAACCAAGCTGTTCTTTACATCTGGGAGCAGGACACATGTTGTCATCACCAGTCACATATTCTGACACACATTGATAGCAGAAAACGTGACCACACATAGTAACAACAGGGTCCTCAGGTGGATCCTGAAAAACAACAAACTAGAAACGTTAGTTAATAATCTTGTGAGATGGTAGACTTGTTGATTTCACTGGTCAGACCACTCAAGTGCGCAAATGTGATCACTATGACTAATGAGACGGGAAACTACGTCAAGCAGTCACCATCGCATGGCATATACATATTTGAGAGCAATAATTCTAGATAACTCTAGTATAATAGAACACACACCAGAACTGCCCTGATGTTTGCTTAGCATCATAGGGCCCACTTGACTCAGTACAAGGTTGAGTATATGAAGGAAAGCTGTCAACACAAACCTTTTAATTTCTTCAAGCCAACAGTATTTGCAATTAGGAATTTAAGGAGTTTTACCAGTTTTATTATTTGCAGCAAATTTGCTTAATTACATGAACCCTGATTGAGTTGAATTGATTCAGTAGTACATAGTTTATAACTAACAGCAAGGAGTTGATTAAGAAACATGAATTCCCCTTTGATAGAACTTCATTCAAAGGTTCAACAACCACTAAGAGTGGTGATTCCCAAAAAAAAGCTGCACTTGGTTTAAATTTTTCACCCAATTCAGTATCCATGGCAAATTTGAACATCCAATAAAAATTATAAGGTCAACCTCACAGGGCATGCACACCCATGCATTGAATAAAGATTCCCAGTTGAACGTCTTCATAAGCCACAAGACTGAAAAAATCTCAGTTCTCACATCCCTCAACATCAAAAATTTAACAACATTTTCATCGCATTATTTAGACTAAAAGATGTATATTCCACGAAAAGATACAACAGGAACAGTTGAAATAAAGTCTGTAGAAAAGAAATGCAAGGGAAGACCACTGAGACAGGGATATAGACGTGAAAAATCGATGCTCTCACAAGCAATATTCCACAAAGGGAAGCAAGAAAAAGAAGAAGAGACGAATTAAGACTCACATCGCATACAAGACAGATAGCTGAGGAAGTTGCCAAGTGATTCAATAGATCAGTCACCATATCTCTAGGGAGCATTTTTGCCATTTCCGCAGACTCTTTTACAACAGAATCAGAATTAAAACCTTTCACAAGGAGTGGATGGTCACAAGCCTGACGAAGACGCAAAAGCATCAAAAGAATATTTGCATAATTTTGGTTCACAGTGCCTGCAGCAGCATAAGCCTGCAATGAACAAATCTATAATGTCAAGAAGACAATTCAGGGCAGAAAGGACATGTAATGTACCAGTGAGCTACAAGCTCGTCAGCAAGGTTTTCATCAGGTGATGCACATAGTATAGCATCAAATCATTATTTCTTCAAGTTAATCAGAATGTAAAAGGACACCAAAGCACTCCTAAGTCAATAGTTGGATATAATGTTTGTTCAAGAAAAAGGAAAAAGAAAACAGTTGGGTATAATATCTAACCAAATGAAGCAGCATCTATCAAATTTATTTTAGTATTTTGCAAGGAATAAAGCTTCCACAACACATTAGGTGAATGAAGCTTTCAGCTAGTATACATAGAAAACCCGATTTTTGTCAGTCTCCTGCAGTGGAATAAATAATGTTGAATGAAAATACCTTGAACTTAGAACGTGAATCAGCTTCTAGGCGAGTGTAGAAAGCCCGCTCCTCAGCTGAGAAGTCCACCTTCGTCAGGCAGATGGATTTCGGTGGCAGTTTAATGATAGGCTCCCCATCAATCAATGTTCCTACATCACATATGTCAATGACAATCAGCACCATAGAGTAATTGATAACCTGAAATGCAAGGTTTACATAGAAAAGAAATATCTGCCATGCCACAATACTAAAGCGACAGTGCATTTTCCCCCAACCCTAGCGTCAGGATTCCAAATACAAAGACAAATACGCCAAATATCGAGAGCTGGTGAGATAAACATCTAGATAGCATCATCCCAATTAAGATTCCAAAAAGTAGTAGAGATAAAAATTGTACTAAAATCCATTGATTTTTTTTAGGCTGGAAAAATTGGGGAATCAATACCTAAGTAAGGAGGGGGATTTATCATGTTGGAGAAAGATGAAAACTGAAAATATTGTACTAGCGTTAAAAATGTTTCTGTTAAAAGGAAAAACGAAGACCTGTGTAAGAAATTTTGTACTAAAATCTATGGAATTGCATTTTTATCTAAAACTATGAAGAGAAAATCCCGTATTTAGTATAGATGACAAGGCGTACTCACAACTCATAAGACCATTCAATCCTAGATATGCTCGCTCCATCATCTTATCATTTATCTCTATTTATTGAATTATGATGCTTCCAACCAACATTAAGTTCAGATAATAAGCAATAAAAAGGTGAAAGATTACATAGAGATGTGGTAAATGTTAAGACACTAATAAAGAACACTAATAACCACTATCAAACCACCAACACACACAGAGAGATGAATCACCACCTTTTGTACGCCGTAGCATTATTGCCCTCAGAACTGCTTGTAGCTTCTTGTAACCATGGAGGGAGTTTTTAGAAATTGGAACCTTGATGGTACTGTAAAATGATTTATATGTTGCATAAGGGTCGTATCTAAGAAACCTGAAATAGCTGTACAAATCATCAATTGCATTTTGGATAGGTGTTCCGGATAAGCACCACCTTCTTTTGGCACGAAGGCTACAGCAGGCTCTAGCCACTTGAGTACGATGGTTCTTTATTGTCTGAGCCTCATCTAGTATCACCCTAAACCAGCCTACCCTAGCAAGTGGGCCAGAATCATTATCAACTGAAGAACTACCAATTCCCTTCCTACCTCTTTTCTTACTAACTTTAGACACCTTCTTTCTCTTCTTATCAGTAGAAAATTCCGATGACAGTCCATACCTTTCTCCATTTTTTTCATCGGCCTCATCCTCCTCAACTACAGGTTGTTTTGGAACTTCGTTGGTGACAATAGCGTATGTAGTCAGAACCACATCAAACTTGGCCAACACAGCAGGGTCCTTTGTCCGATTTCCTCCATGATAGGTCAGGACGGAAAGTTTTGCTCCATCTGCAACTTTATCATCCAGCTCCCTAAACCACTGACGAAGAATACTTGCTGGACAAACAACCAACGTACCAGCAGCTGGTCTCTGTCTGCTAAATGCTCGCGTAGAAGAAGTACTAACTTCTGGAATTGATTTAATTTCATCGGATTCCCCAGTCTGCTTGCCTTTATCCAAATCATCATCTTCATCCAAATTCAGTGCTTCTGTTTTGCGATTACATTGATTTTCAGATTTTGACTTTGACAGCAATGACTTCTGCATTTGTATAAGCGCAATCATGGATATGGTTTTACCAAGGCCCTGGAATATGAAATCACGATGATTAATTAAAAAAACAAAGGAAATCCTAGATGGATAGCAGTAAACATTAAACAAACCTTTTATGAATGACTAACCTGATCATCAGCTAAAATTCCACCTAAGCAATGCAAACTTCTTGTTTCCTTCTGAAGCATCCACGCCAATGCAATTTTCTGTAACAGCAAATTAGCTTTCAATAAAGTGCGGTAATATACCCAAAGGGAAAGTACATTATAACTAGCAAAAAGTAAGACCTGGTGTCTCAGAAGCGGGACAGACAAAAGACCCTCGGGTAGAGTAGCTTCAACCTTTGGTTGGTTGAGGTCCTGCAAGAATCAATCTCCACTCATTTAAGTGTATAATAAGTCTAAGGAGCAATTAATTTACCAGTGGTCTTAGATGTATCCAACAAGAAGAGACTTTTCACAACATACTGCCTATAAAAGCAAAGCAACTACAATATATGGTAAATGTTAAGTCGAATAATACCTCTAGAGCAGCTTGATAAATTAGTCTTTCGTCAGATGCAGAAGCCCGATCTTCAGTCACGCCGGAACGGTATACAGGGTCACTTGAACCAGGAAACTGCGAAGAGCCTGATGGTCTGCCTTGCATCAAGGATTGTGGTAGTATCCTACTTCCATTAGGTTCGTAAATTACAATTTCTTGATTATTACCTCTATTATAATGGTCTCTATCCCTCATGTTGCCCCTGCTATTTGTCAAATTCAGTCCTGTTGTGGTGTACGCATTTCCATAGGTATTGCGTACGTGACTTCCATTTGCATTCTCTAAAATGTTGAGTGATTTAATACTTGGTGCAGAGAGTTGAAGAGTTGGAGGAAGGGTTCTCCTCAGGGCTTGCGGGGATGAAAGTCTTTCATATACTGTACCCGAAACATTTGCAATTCGAGGATTAACAGAGCGAGGCTGGCTCACACTCCCCATAAAATACTGAGAATCATCTGCTTGCCGATTAAGCAGATTTGTATCTCTAATGTTCTCGCTGTAACCAGGTTGCGCCTGGAATTTCATCCTGGCATGGTTATTTGCATTCGATGAGCTCCCATTTGGAGCATATGACCTTTTAGGAGAAGGAACCTTCTGTGTCTGCATGCCATTACCTGCAAGTATAGTTGATAGCAAGTGATTAGTACTGCATTCGACTTTTAACCTAGGTTAGGCCATTGGTGTTTTCGACATCACCATGGGAAGACAAAGACAAAGAAATGAAGAATCCGATGCTGACCTGCACTCCTTGAGGATGTGCCAGGCGCCTCTGACCAGCTTGGAAGCCTCCTAGTATTCATAGGTATTTCAGGGGCTATATCAATGTCTCCATCATCTATGTCCCAGTCACTATCAGATGAGCTGATATCTATAGGATTTGTTGCGGCCATTAAAGGAGGATGGTATCCCTTTCTTCAACTAAATTACAAGGTGCCTACCAATGGCAGCAATCTATCAGTGTCACATAATGAAGCAATATGCCAAAACAAATTGCTATCATACTGAATGCATTGACTCACCAATAATGTTCAGTGTTAGAACAAAAATACAGTCACTGGAAAACAAGGGATGTCCTTAAGTAGAACAAAGGAAATGACAAAGCCAATCACGTGATGAAGCATCAAATGGAAGTGCATTACCCAGCAATCAAATACCAGATTAATTGGCAGTAAAAATCTACACTATACTAAAAATATCTTCCATAAAGAAACCAACAAAGCTACAATTTGAAACCAAAAAATCAGGGCCAGCACCATGTTAATCCCTGACCTAGGAAATGCAACAGATTAATGCTACAAGATGCTGAATAAACAACACACTAGAACAAGAAGTTTTCTCTTTGAAATCCTCGAATATATCGCGGGGCAATCATTCATGCAATAGTTCAGATTACCAGGCATTATAAAGGGTAACAATATATTTGTTTCTTAACAAGCAGAATGAGCAGCAAATAAAGGAAGACATGCCACCAATCCTGACAAAAATGACCAAACACCAAAACGTCAGGCAATATTTCACCACAAAACTAAGAACCCACATGCCAAAACAAAGGGATTGAATATGCAAAGGTCTAGCAGGGAAGAAATGCTACAAGCTCAATCAAAAGCAGACAACTTTTTTCAAAAAAATAAACATATCGAAGCTCCATAGTGTAAGTAAGAGAAAGGGAGCGAATGGGCTTGCATTAAAACCCTACCAGAGTGAGAATGGCAGATCTTCATGGAAGTTGACTGAAGGAGTGTGTTAGGTTTAATTTTTGAAGAATTGAGAGAGGGAGGAGAATCCAAACAATTGTATTTTTTCTTTTTATTTTCTTAACGGGCGACACAGAGACACGGTGAAAAGGGTGGCAGAGACGATGGCGTTTTGGGTAAGGAGCACGAGGCTTTCGCCTTTCAGTTACTATTGAGATTGAAGGCTGAGGTTTAACAGTAAAACACAACCCCCATTTCCGACTCCGGTTTGTCTTAATAAGGCTGTCGTGCCAAAGCCAAACTGGCAAGACATTTAACACACAGTCTTTTGACAAATACTAACAAATACT
>NBIL01062643.1:0-10268 GCA_002752925.1 Viola pubescens var. scabriuscula | reverse complement strand
GCACAATTATACAATGGAATGCCGACTTTGTTTTACATAAAATTCTAGATTGTCATAGAATGATTGAAGAGGTGCTTTCTATTACTTTATGCACATGTTGAGCAAGCATTTTATTCATTTCCCTGCAGGTTGGCACAGGACAAGTTGCTACCACAGGAATGATTGCTTTGAGCTATGTTCAGAAGGTCTCGGACAAGGTAAGAAACTTCCCTAATGGAACATTAGTTTAAGACCTGATCATAACTCTTACTCTACTTTGATTTATCAAGGTTTCACTAGCATCAGACTTCATGTACAATTACCTGTCCAGAGATGCAACGGCAAGTGTGGGATATGATTATATATTCAGACAAGTAAGTGCTATTATTGCAAACCTCCTAATTTCTGCAAGACATGTAATTCGAATGTGGTGATGCAGTGGTAATTGGTAAATGCATGTGCTATGATCCTTCTTAGGGCCACTTCTATATGTAAAGTTACTTGTGCTCGAAGTCACAAGGTTGTGATTTTTTCTTCAAAAGAACAAAAAAACATTGCTGTATAAGTACAAAATTGTCTTGGATGAGAATGACTAGATGAACCATATTTTGGCCGTGGTTTCAGGCTCGTCTAAGAGGGAAGATTGATTCCAATGGTTGCACGTCTGCTTTCTTGGAAGAGCGCTTAAATATGGGGCTCAATTTTCTTCTTTCTGCTGAGGTATGCAAGCTTGCTTCTTGTTAAATACAGTACCCTCATGTTCTTTGGCTGCTCCCCTGACTGTCATGTTTTTGAGATTCTTGGTCTTCTGCCTTTCTCTTCCACAATGTTGAGGTTTGTCAGATATGACAACGAGTTTTGAACTTGTGACTTGCAGTTGGATCATAAGAAGAAAGATTACAAATTTGGGTTCGGGTTGACTCTAGGCTAATTGGTTCGGGCCGCAGTGTATCATGAATTTTACATGAACTCGTTATGAGTGCATCTCTTTTGAGTCAACTTTGCTGCCGTCGTCTGTTTGAACAAATGAGGTTTTGTATTTTTTGCGCAAACATTGTCCACATCATTCTTGTGGCAGCCCAACGTTGCTGCAAACAGTTTAGATGTCATATTCGTTGAATTGGTAGTTGAGTCATAATTTTGTTTGCATTACCATGCTTTGCGATTTTATTATAAATTAATGGAAAGCAAGGATGCTTCTTTTATGTGATAAGTGTACTACAAAGCTTCAAAGTTCTGTTAGTTCTTTGCGGTGGCTAAGCTAGCAAGCCTAGATTATGAACTAGTTTATGAGCAAGTACTTCAAAATTTTGATAATAAGTATAACTGGTTAGTGCATGTCGTTTATGTGATGTAGATCATGAGTTTGATTTCTGGAATTGTAATGATGATTATAACTAGTTTTTTTTTATAAAAAAATAAAGAGTTTTTAAACACTAAGATCTCAAATAAATCTATATGAAGACTTCAACATGTCGTGTGCCAGGGATAGCAATAAAGGTTAAGGAATCGATACATGTTTGAATGGAGAATTTCATTGATCTTGATGAAACAAATGAGTTTAGAGGTGAACAAATCACAAGATAAGGTGATACAAGATTGAATTCGGCGCCCTCTTGGATAATTGATGAACATGATTGAATGGATGATGATGAACACCAAATGAACAAGAATAGCTGAATCTTCTTAAATATATAAAGAAACCCTAAACCTAACAAAAAAAATTGAGCCTAAACCCGACTCAATTCGCTCAATGATCAAGTCTACGTGTGCTAAAGATATTTAGATGCATTGTCCCAACTAAGTGAGGCCATACCATAGACTTGTTTGCCAACCCAACTAGTTCTTAAACAAGGTTGGTCTTTGGTTACAAGAAAATACAAGGATAAACGAGGAGATGAACATAACTGCAAGAAATTGAACTTAGAAATCACCAACTTAGACCCCTCTAGTACTAACTTAAAACAACCTAATGGATAAAAGTATAGAATCTCTCAACAACAATTAGACCCTTAACAGTTCTATTACTTAATAAATCGGTTAACCTGTTACGATTTCCAACGAGAGTTAGAACAACGCAGATAATCAATACCTTGGAGAATTGAGTACTACTCCCAATTTCAACACTCGCCGGGCTTGGTGATCTGTGCAACGCAAAGTAGTGTCCACCAACCCAAAACTTCCAAATCTCGTGTTTCTAACATGTTGCGCATTATCCTAAATTATTTTACTATTGTTATATGCTTGGATTTATCGTTTCCTTTTAATTGTTTGCTTGGATTTATTATCGTCTTCATTTAAAAGTCTTTCACCTACTACTGAGTAATGACCATATCATATCACATTTGTGCTGTCTTAGAAAAATACGCATCTCTTAAACGAAGACAAAAACTGTGACTGCAAGTGCATCAGCAGCAGCTAGAATTTCCAGTTTCCTTTCATGTTATGTGTGCACACAAAAACCACCAGAGAATTTCTCCTGTTTCTCTTAGGATTTGCTCCATTTCAAGGAACCTCCATGCACATGCCCACCAACTGTCATGTACATTCCACATTCCATGCTTGGATGATAAAAAACACAGAAGAAAACCATGGGTGTTAAACTGCACAAAGCCACTTGCTTGATATACACTAGCAAATGACCATATTTACAAGGTGGCTTTTGATTATCTGTTCTATTCTATGCGCACTTGGTACAGAACAACGATGACAGTTATGTGGACCTGTAAACACATCAAAATCACCACCCAAAAATTACGCCAAGCCCACGCATGGTTTAAGTTGCCACTTGCCACAATAAGTGTACGCCCACCGATCCCCCTCCTGCCTCTTTTACCACCTCTAGCTTCGCCAAATGATTTCCTAAATATACCTGAATATAACTGGATGGCCACGAGCACAAAGCTATTTGGCAGGCACCCACCTACACCATAAATAGATACTTGAGATCTTCCACTGTAAGGCGAGTGGCTGTGCCCCCACTTTGATCTTCACCAAAAGCAGATGCCACCATTTTCCGCTTCTCTTCCTGCCAAACAAAAAGAGTTAGCATTGCCACCACATTTAGAAAAACACAACCAGGATTTGCCACATTCAGAGCATTGTATAATCCATGAAATTATACCAAATTCTTAAACCATTCCTCTAATGTAAAGATTGCTTTGACTTTCTCAAATCAAACCATTCACAGCTCAAAGAGTAAAACAACTCAAACCATTCCTCATGACCAGAACCAATTACATTTTCACTTGAAAACAATTGAAGCCTCCATGTTTTAAGACGCGGTCACTCCCAAACACACCTAGCAAACCCCAGAACAGTGTTCTTTGTGGATGTATAACAGTTCTCTACCTAACTATCAATAAAGGAACCAGCAATTTTCTTGGGTTTATCAACTCTAAGTGATAATGAACATCAAGATACACATTCTGTAAATTAGTGCAATCCCATTAAACTTTTATTCTGTCAGATGGGGGCGTCCAAAAGCAAAATTTAACAAGTTTTCCAAGTTTCCATGCTTAACAAGTTACATGACCAGAAGAGAGAAGAATAAAACCTGAAGCATCAATATTCTATCTTCCACTGTGTCTTTTATTGTAAGCCGAGTTACAGTTACAGGGCGAGTTTGTCCAATTCTGTGTGCTCTATCAACAGCTTGATCTTCAGTTGTTGGATTCCACCAAAGATCTAAAAGGATAACATGAGATGCAGCAACCATATTCAAACCAAGATTTCCAGCCTTTAGTGACATTATCATCACAGTTACCTACAATAAACATAGATCATTCAGCTGTAGAAAGCAACGTATGCAGGAATAGCAATCATAAACCATGCCCTCATATCGATACTGTGGAGACTCTTCTGATTAAAATAGCATATCTAGCAAACTTTGTAAAAGTCATACAGAATTGCTCTAAGAACTTCAAGTTAGGACCAAACCTCAGGATCAGTGTTGAAATCCTTAACTGCCCGATCTCTTGAATTCAAGCTCATTGTCCCATCAAGCCTCCGGTACTGTATACAATACTGATTCAAAGATGCCTCAACCAAGTCTAACATGCCAGTCCACTGGGAGAAAATAATCGCCTTTATTGCACCCCCAACTTGCGAGCTTGAATCTGTTGTTGAAGTTTCACCAAGCGGCCCTGAACTTGGGCTTTCTGCCAAACAATGCTTCTGAAGATGCTCAAGAACAGCTCTTATTTTTGACGAACTATACTCATTTTGCAGGACCATTGATGTCTCCTCAACTGTTCTATGCATGGAACTACTGCCAATATTATCAGATATGCAACTTCTAAGTATAGCTTCAGAGAAAACAACATCAGAACCAAGCTGTTCTTTACATCTGGGAGCAGGACACATGTTGTCATCACCAGTCACATATTCTGACACACATTGATAGCAGAAAACGTGACCACACATAGTAACAACAGGGTCCTCAGGTGGATCCTGAAAAACAACAAACTAGAAACGTTAGTTAATAATCTTGTGAGATGGTAGACTTGTTGATTTCACTGGTCAGACCACTCAAGTGCGCAAATGTGATCACTATGACTAATGAGACGGGAAACTACGTCAAGCAGTCACCATCGCATGGCATATACATATTTGAGAGCAATAATTCTAGATAACTCTAGTATAATAGAACACACACCAGAACTGCCCTGATGTTTGCTTAGCATCATAGGGCCCACTTGACTCAGTACAAGGTTGAGTATATGAAGGAAAGCTGTCAACACAAACCTTTTAATTTCTTCAAGCCAACAGTATTTGCAATTAGGAATTTAAGGAGTTTTACCAGTTTTATTATTTGCAGCAAATTTGCTTAATTACATGAACCCTGATTGAGTTGAATTGATTCAGTAGTACATAGTTTATAACTAACAGCAAGGAGTTGATTAAGAAACATGAATTCCCCTTTGATAGAACTTCATTCAAAGGTTCAACAACCACTAAGAGTGGTGATTCCCAAAAAAAAGCTGCACTTGGTTTAAATTTTTCACCCAATTCAGTATCCATGGCAAATTTGAACATCCAATAAAAATTATAAGGTCAACCTCACAGGGCATGCACACCCATGCATTGAATAAAGATTCCCAGTTGAACGTCTTCATAAGCCACAAGACTGAAAAAATCTCAGTTCTCACATCCCTCAACATCAAAAATTTAACAACATTTTCATCGCATTATTTAGACTAAAAGATGTATATTCCACGAAAAGATACAACAGGAACAGTTGAAATAAAGTCTGTAGAAAAGAAATGCAAGGGAAGACCACTGAGACAGGGATATAGACGTGAAAAATCGATGCTCTCACAAGCAATATTCCACAAAGGGAAGCAAGAAAAAGAAGAAGAGACGAATTAAGACTCACATCGCATACAAGACAGATAGCTGAGGAAGTTGCCAAGTGATTCAATAGATCAGTCACCATATCTCTAGGGAGCATTTTTGCCATTTCCGCAGACTCTTTTACAACAGAATCAGAATTAAAACCTTTCACAAGGAGTGGATGGTCACAAGCCTGACGAAGACGCAAAAGCATCAAAAGAATATTTGCATAATTTTGGTTCACAGTGCCTGCAGCAGCATAAGCCTGCAATGAACAAATCTATAATGTCAAGAAGACAATTCAGGGCAGAAAGGACATGTAATGTACCAGTGAGCTACAAGCTCGTCAGCAAGGTTTTCATCAGGTGATGCACATAGTATAGCATCAAATCATTATTTCTTCAAGTTAATCAGAATGTAAAAGGACACCAAAGCACTCCTAAGTCAATAGTTGGATATAATGTTTGTTCAAGAAAAAGGAAAAAGAAAACAGTTGGGTATAATATCTAACCAAATGAAGCAGCATCTATCAAATTTATTTTAGTATTTTGCAAGGAATAAAGCTTCCACAACACATTAGGTGAATGAAGCTTTCAGCTAGTATACATAGAAAACCCGATTTTTGTCAGTCTCCTGCAGTGGAATAAATAATGTTGAATGAAAATACCTTGAACTTAGAACGTGAATCAGCTTCTAGGCGAGTGTAGAAAGCCCGCTCCTCAGCTGAGAAGTCCACCTTCGTCAGGCAGATGGATTTCGGTGGCAGTTTAATGATAGGCTCCCCATCAATCAATGTTCCTACATCACATATGTCAATGACAATCAGCACCATAGAGTAATTGATAACCTGAAATGCAAGGTTTACATAGAAAAGAAATATCTGCCATGCCACAATACTAAAGCGACAGTGCATTTTCCCCCAACCCTAGCGTCAGGATTCCAAATACAAAGACAAATACGCCAAATATCGAGAGCTGGTGAGATAAACATCTAGATAGCATCATCCCAATTAAGATTCCAAAAAGTAGTAGAGATAAAAATTGTACTAAAATCCATTGATTTTTTTTAGGCTGGAAAAATTGGGGAATCAATACCTAAGTAAGGAGGGGGATTTATCATGTTGGAGAAAGATGAAAACTGAAAATATTGTACTAGCGTTAAAAATGTTTCTGTTAAAAGGAAAAACGAAGACCTGTGTAAGAAATTTTGTACTAAAATCTATGGAATTGCATTTTTATCTAAAACTATGAAGAGAAAATCCCGTATTTAGTATAGATGACAAGGCGTACTCACAACTCATAAGACCATTCAATCCTAGATATGCTCGCTCCATCATCTTATCATTTATCTCTATTTATTGAATTATGATGCTTCCAACCAACATTAAGTTCAGATAATAAGCAATAAAAAGGTGAAAGATTACATAGAGATGTGGTAAATGTTAAGACACTAATAAAGAACACTAATAACCACTATCAAACCACCAACACACACAGAGAGATGAATCACCACCTTTTGTACGCCGTAGCATTATTGCCCTCAGAACTGCTTGTAGCTTCTTGTAACCATGGAGGGAGTTTTTAGAAATTGGAACCTTGATGGTACTGTAAAATGATTTATATGTTGCATAAGGGTCGTATCTAAGAAACCTGAAATAGCTGTACAAATCATCAATTGCATTTTGGATAGGTGTTCCGGATAAGCACCACCTTCTTTTGGCACGAAGGCTACAGCAGGCTCTAGCCACTTGAGTACGATGGTTCTTTATTGTCTGAGCCTCATCTAGTATCACCCTAAACCAGCCTACCCTAGCAAGTGGGCCAGAATCATTATCAACTGAAGAACTACCAATTCCCTTCCTACCTCTTTTCTTACTAACTTTAGACACCTTCTTTCTCTTCTTATCAGTAGAAAATTCCGATGACAGTCCATACCTTTCTCCATTTTTTTCATCGGCCTCATCCTCCTCAACTACAGGTTGTTTTGGAACTTCGTTGGTGACAATAGCGTATGTAGTCAGAACCACATCAAACTTGGCCAACACAGCAGGGTCCTTTGTCCGATTTCCTCCATGATAGGTCAGGACGGAAAGTTTTGCTCCATCTGCAACTTTATCATCCAGCTCCCTAAACCACTGACGAAGAATACTTGCTGGACAAACAACCAACGTACCAGCAGCTGGTCTCTGTCTGCTAAATGCTCGCGTAGAAGAAGTACTAACTTCTGGAATTGATTTAATTTCATCGGATTCCCCAGTCTGCTTGCCTTTATCCAAATCATCATCTTCATCCAAATTCAGTGCTTCTGTTTTGCGATTACATTGATTTTCAGATTTTGACTTTGACAGCAATGACTTCTGCATTTGTATAAGCGCAATCATGGATATGGTTTTACCAAGGCCCTGGAATATGAAATCACGATGATTAATTAAAAAAACAAAGGAAATCCTAGATGGATAGCAGTAAACATTAAACAAACCTTTTATGAATGACTAACCTGATCATCAGCTAAAATTCCACCTAAGCAATGCAAACTTCTTGTTTCCTTCTGAAGCATCCACGCCAATGCAATTTTCTGTAACAGCAAATTAGCTTTCAATAAAGTGCGGTAATATACCCAAAGGGAAAGTACATTATAACTAGCAAAAAGTAAGACCTGGTGTCTCAGAAGCGGGACAGACAAAAGACCCTCGGGTAGAGTAGCTTCAACCTTTGGTTGGTTGAGGTCCTGCAAGAATCAATCTCCACTCATTTAAGTGTATAATAAGTCTAAGGAGCAATTAATTTACCAGTGGTCTTAGATGTATCCAACAAGAAGAGACTTTTCACAACATACTGCCTATAAAAGCAAAGCAACTACAATATATGGTAAATGTTAAGTCGAATAATACCTCTAGAGCAGCTTGATAAATTAGTCTTTCGTCAGATGCAGAAGCCCGATCTTCAGTCACGCCGGAACGGTATACAGGGTCACTTGAACCAGGAAACTGCGAAGAGCCTGATGGTCTGCCTTGCATCAAGGATTGTGGTAGTATCCTACTTCCATTAGGTTCGTAAATTACAATTTCTTGATTATTACCTCTATTATAATGGTCTCTATCCCTCATGTTGCCCCTGCTATTTGTCAAATTCAGTCCTGTTGTGGTGTACGCATTTCCATAGGTATTGCGTACGTGACTTCCATTTGCATTCTCTAAAATGTTGAGTGATTTAATACTTGGTGCAGAGAGTTGAAGAGTTGGAGGAAGGGTTCTCCTCAGGGCTTGCGGGGATGAAAGTCTTTCATATACTGTACCCGAAACATTTGCAATTCGAGGATTAACAGAGCGAGGCTGGCTCACACTCCCCATAAAATACTGAGAATCATCTGCTTGCCGATTAAGCAGATTTGTATCTCTAATGTTCTCGCTGTAACCAGGTTGCGCCTGGAATTTCATCCTGGCATGGTTATTTGCATTCGATGAGCTCCCATTTGGAGCATATGACCTTTTAGGAGAAGGAACCTTCTGTGTCTGCATGCCATTACCTGCAAGTATAGTTGATAGCAAGTGATTAGTACTGCATTCGACTTTTAACCTAGGTTAGGCCATTGGTGTTTTCGACATCACCATGGGAAGACAAAGACAAAGAAATGAAGAATCCGATGCTGACCTGCACTCCTTGAGGATGTGCCAGGCGCCTCTGACCAGCTTGGAAGCCTCCTAGTATTCATAGGTATTTCAGGGGCTATATCAATGTCTCCATCATCTATGTCCCAGTCACTATCAGATGAGCTGATATCTATAGGATTTGTTGCGGCCATTAAAGGAGGATGGTATCCCTTTCTTCAACTAAATTACAAGGTGCCTACCAATGGCAGCAATCTATCAGTGTCACATAATGAAGCAATATGCCAAAACAAATTGCTATCATACTGAATGCATTGACTCACCAATAATGTTCAGTGTTAGAACAAAAATACAGTCACTGGAAAACAAGGGATGTCCTTAAGTAGAACAAAGGAAATGACAAAGCCAATCACGTGATGAAGCATCAAATGGAAGTGCATTACCCAGCAATCAAATACCAGATTAATTGGCAGTAAAAATCTACACTATACTAAAAATATCTTCCATAAAGAAACCAACAAAGCTACAATTTGAAACCAAAAAATCAGGGCCAGCACCATGTTAATCCCTGACCTAGGAAATGCAACAGATTAATGCTACAAGATGCTGAATAAACAACACACTAGAACAAGAAGTTTTCTCTTTGAAATCCTCGAATATATCGCGGGGCAATCATTCATGCAATAGTTCAGATTACCAGGCATTATAAAGGGTAACAATATATTTGTTTCTTAACAAGCAGAATGAGCAGCAAATAAAGGAAGACATGCCACCAATCCTGACAAAAATGACCAAACACCAAAACGTCAGGCAATATTTCACCACAAAACTAAGAACCCACATGCCAAAACAAAGGGATTGAATATGCAAAGGTCTAGCAGGGAAGAAATGCTACAAGCTCAATCAAAAGCAGACAACTTTTTTCAAAAAAATAAACATATCGAAGCTCCATAGTGTAAGTAAGAGAAAGGGAGCGAATGGGCTTGCATTAAAACCCTACCAGAGTGAGAATGGCAGATCTTCATGGAAGTTGACTGAAGGAGTGTGTTAGGTTTAATTTTTGAAGAATTGAGAGAGGGAGGAGAATCCAAACAATTGTATTTTTTCTTTTTATTTTCTTAACGGGCGACACAGAGACACGGTGAAAAGGGTGGCAGAGACGATGGCGTTTTGGGTAAGGAGCACGAGGCTTTCGCCTTTCAGTTACTATTGAGATTGAAGGCTGAGGTTTAACAGTAAAACACAACCCCCATTTCCGACTCCGGTTTGTCTTAATAAGGCTGTCGTGCCAAAGCCAAACTGGCAAGACATTTAACACACAGTCTTTTGACAAATACTAACAAATACT
>NBIL01062490.1:0-10720 GCA_002752925.1 Viola pubescens var. scabriuscula | reverse complement strand
GGGGAGCGGAAAATAATAAAAAAGAAAATAAATAATTAAAATTCGTTTTCTTTTTTGCTTTTGAGGTAAAAAAGAATTAAAGTTAATTTTTTTAATGTCAGGATCGAATTAAAAAAACAGAAAATATTCCGAATTAATTAGGCCAATTTAATGTTTAAATAATCTAACAAAAAAAAATACAGTACTTAGTTGAAATTAAAATTCATCAAAAAAAAAGAAATAGAGAGGAAAAATCACTATATTAGGAAGAAAAGTTAGAAAGAAAATATACCTTACTTCCACCCTCGCCCATCTCCAATCTCCCACCAACAGTCTCCTTCCTGGCAATACATCTCCCCCACGTGCTCTCTCTCTCTCTCTCTCTCTCTCTCTCCTCCGCGATTATCAGAGACATAGAGAGAGAGCAAAATAATAATAATATAATAAAATAATGTCACTAATTAATAAATTCCAAAAACTCACTTCCCACGCATGACGACGCGTCGTATCGCGGAAGAACAAGGCGGAGCAGAGAAAGAGAACAGCAGCGAGAAGATCCACCACCACCAGCAAAACGACGACGGCGGCAAGAATAAAGTAAAAAACTACTAGATGCACGCCTATAACAGAATACCTAGCAGCGGCCACACCACTCCGTCTCCGCCGCAGTCGCCGCTCCGTTCCCCTCGCTACCGCCGGGGCAGCCACAACAAGTCTGCCCGCTTCACAACTGCTGGTTCTTCCCCTGGAGGTCGCACCTCCGTCCCCCACCGCCTCGCCTGGCTTCTCCTCTCCGTCCTCCTCCGCCGTCAGGGCGTCTTCCTCTTCGCTCCTCTCATTTACATCTCCGGCATGCTCCTCTACATGGGGACCGTGTCGTTCGATGTTGGCCCCATCATTGACCACAAACCTGCTCCTGGCTCCGTGTACAGGAGCCCGCAGCTCTATGAGAAGCTCCGGCCTGAAATGGAAGCGGATAATTCCTCTGCTGATGCGGTCTGTTTTTGGATTTACTTGATTTGATTTGTTATGGTAAATCAATTAGTGATGCTGGCAGCACCTGTATGGTTCATTTACAATAGGTAGTGATACGAGTAATTTGATTCAATGCAGTTAATGACTATATGGAAGAGCTCGTATAAAGGTGACGAATGGAGACCCTGTGTAAACGCATCTTCTGGAGGTATGGATTGTGTCAATGAGCTTGTTACGCGAATTATCTTATTATATAGAATTTCATTATGGTACATGCTCGGTCAAGTAGTTGACAATATGTAGTAATTTAAATGGAATCATGTTGGGTTGACATACTTTTTCGTACTTTGGGGATTCAGTTTTCTTTGTTGTAGCTTATGCCTCTAATGCCATGGGATAGTTTCGATTTGGGCGATCATGTTTGTGAAATTGTCGCCTCCCTAATTCTGTGTAATTAGATGCAACTGAGGCTTTGTTGACCTGAGTGAACTGATGCTTTTTTGGCTAGGGTGGTTGATAGTTGATAGAAGAATATTTTGCGTGGAAATGGGGTCTGGCCCTTGTATTTATGATAGATGGGCATAATTTATTCTATTGACTACTAAATTCCATTACAAAAGGCAGGCTTGCTGAAAATTGTCGGCATTATGGCACTGGGGTTCATTAGGCTAAGGGTGATGAGTAGCACATTATGAGTTAGTTCATCGTTTGAGGAACATCTGATAGGATAGGTTTTCTTCTGCACTTTGCATCTCAAAAAACTCTTAAGGATCCCACTTCTCTACTGCCACCACTTTTGCTCTACCTTGCTTCTGATTTGTTTTAATAGAACCTACAGTGCTGATCACTATTACCTTGGAGATCAGCAATGTAACCAACTCTACCGTTGGCATTTTGGTGCGTCTAGTTCATTCTGTATATTGTAGTCTCTATCTATAATAACCAACTGTTTTCTTAATAATGTAGTATCACAAGATGCTGTAATGTAGGATGTTTATTAGCTTTTTCACATCTTTTGGTTACTGTTTTCTTATTGTGAATAAGAGTCTCTATTTCGATGAGTGTTTCTCCCTTCGTCCGTACTTGTCTGTTTCTTGAATGGCTATCAGTTGTGAAATTTGTCTTCTTAATTTACCATAATTTAGTATTAAGGTTCTTGTATTTTTCATGCCAGAATTGCCTGAATCAAATGGTTACATATATGTTGAGGCAAATGGTGGTCTGAATCAGCAGAGGACATCGGTTGGTTTCTTTCTTTTCTCTCTTTTATTTTTTTTGGTTTCGTTTAAACAAAGAGACACTTGTGCATTTGATTAATTCTGGACTATATATATTCTCAGCACTATGTTTGTGGATGTCTTGTAGATATGCAATGCTGTTGCTGTGGCGGGCTATCTCAATGCAACACTTCTCATCCCAAACTTCCACTTTCACAGCATATGGAGAGATCCTAGGTTTGTCATCACATACTTTCAACAGTGTTTTTGTGCCTGCATGCCTAGTGGAGTGGCGATGTTTAAAGAGTCTTGTTCGCTAATATAACATGTGATAGATATGTTCTATATATTTTCCGTTCTTGAGCTATTAAAGGATATTGCTTAGTTGCAGAAATTCTCATGGTCTATAAGTTTGTTTCACGATTATTGGCACTCATCAGCTAACTGGCGCATCCAGCGTGTTATGTGTTTTAGTTTCTTGATTAGGTCAATGGACATGACTGATAGTATAGGCATAAAATCTTGATGAAGTAAAGTAACTCTAAAATAACACAGCAAGAATACGTGCCAATTTCTATCCTCTAAATGACTCATTCTGAGTTTTTGGTCCATATGCCATTCTGAGTTTTGTTAGCTTAATTCCTTTGGTATTGGGTGCCTTTCATCATCATTATTTCTTCCACATCTTTCCATCTTGAGACATTTGAAAGTCCAGTTTCTTGAATTCATATAATTTAACTTTATAGAAAGGTCCATATTGACAGATTTGGGGTTCATTTAGATTAGCATTTGGGTATTCAAGTTGGTCTGTAAAGTGGCTGCTAGCTGCTCCATGCTTATGCTGCACTGTGTCTTCTAGCCAACATATGAATGCTTTTCCCAGTATAACTTTGTCAATTTCGTCAGAAATGCTTATTGGCTTTTGTGTATCTTGTCATTGAAGTAGCATCTTCATTGAGTGTTGCACTTCTGCAAGAAAATCTGACCTGGGGTTTTGCTTCTCCAGTAAATTCAGGGAAATTTATGATGAAGATTATTTCGTCAGTGCTTTGGAAAATGATGTACGTGTTGTTGATAAGATCCCTGAATATCTTATGGAGCGTTTTGATCACAACCTGACCAAGGTCTTCAACTTCAGGGTGAAAGCATGGTCATCCATTCATTACTACAAAGATGTTGTCCTCCCAAGGCTACTGGAGGAAAAGTGAGCAATGGATCTATAATATGAATTGCTTTCTTTCATTTCCTTCTAAACAATGAGCACATCATTTGCATTAGTGATATAAACCCGTCAGGTATTAGTCATCAGTGCCCTTGGGCATTTTGCCAGTTTTTTTTCTTATCATGACCATTGCCATCATTATTGTTGGATAAGCTTTGTAAGTTTTATGTGGAATCCCTTATACATGTGAATAGTTTGGCATGTGTTAGGTAATTGTTTTGTGTATTCCATACCTTCCAAATGTGTAATCACTGAGGTTGTTGTTTGGCACATTTTGCTGACTTTTTAAGTGTTGAGACGTGATATATCGTCTTCGAATGACATCCTTAGTCCATAGCTGTCATCTAAGCTATACCTCCTAATTTTTTATGACAGTGAATAGATTATGGCCAGTGTATGTGAGTTGTGTTAATCGAGCTTTTTTTATTAATGATACAGGGTTGTAAGGATTTCTCCTTTTGCAAATCGCTTGTCGTTTGATGCGCCTCCAGCTGTCCAGCGGCTTAGATGCTTGGCAAATTATAAAGCTTTAAGGTTTTCAAACCCTCTATTAACTTTGGGAGAATCTTTGGTTGCAAGAATGAAAGAACGCAGTGTGATCCATGGTGGAAAATATGTCTCTGTTCATCTTCGCTTTGAGGAGGTTAGCAGTCATTAAATAATAAGTCATCATCATTGCTGATGTTTATCATGGTTGTGTAATGTCAGAGTATGAAGCTTTTTTGGTTGAACAAATCTCAGTTGGGTTATATAAGATAGTTTGCATATTTCCTTATGGACAGGATATGGTTGCGTTCTCTTGTTGTGTGTTTGATGGTGGAAAGCAAGAAGCAGCTGATATGAAAGCAGCTAGGGAAAGAGGTTGGAAGGGGAAATTTACAAAACCTGGACGTACAATACGCCCTGGAGCAATCAGGCTCAACGGGAAATGTCCCCTTACTCCTTTAGAGGTATATATGTTGCTGCTATATATTAGCAGTTTAAGTTAAATGTCAAGAGTTCAACTGCAACTTTTTATTTACATGAATTTTGCTGTCATTTAGGAGTAACATGCTCGAACTTGATAAGTATGTGTAACACCATTCTGTAGAATAATCAGTGAGCCATTCTACTCCTAATATATTGCATAAATATATACTGAGTTATCAAACATTTGATGATTTTGGAAAAACACCCCTCATATAGCATCATAAGTAGTGCCTGTATCTGCCTCTGTAACGTGCTTTCCAATCATGCTCATTAGCTAGTCATAGTTGGCATAAATGTCCAAAAGGAGAATAAGGAGGGAAGCTAAAGTATGCACAATGAACATGTCTCTTAGTACACGTTTATCGATATCAAGACAGGGAATGGTGGTTTTCTTTCCAGGTACAAAATGGTAGTTGTTGGCAAATTTGAAGAACCAGGCAGTTTTGTTTGTTCTGTTTGCAAATTTGGGAAGGACAAAATGTCTTCTTAGCTATAGCCATGCCCTGTGAATATTGAATGCACTTTCCTGGCTTTTTGCTCTGTGCTACCATGTCATGCTTGATGACCAAGCATTTGCAATCTGCGCACAGCATATAATGTCGCTAAACCTATGATCCTCTTGATGTTTCTGCTGGCTGTTATGTTAAAAAAAAAAAAACTCTCCCCTCTGATGATGAGTGCTACATGCTTTTGTACATCAGAACTGTTAAACAAGATTCCCCCCTAATCATAGTTCCTATGCTAAGTTTACACCTGCTTCTGCTTCTGAAATTGTATATCTGCTTTCTGCTTCTGAAGTTGTATACCTGGTTTCTGCTTCTGAAGTTGTATATCTGCTTTCTGCTTCTGAAGTTGTATGTACCCGGATCTATAGCATTATTATTTCATATCATGTGTGTTTCCATGTTTACCAGGTTGGATTGATGCTCAGAGGCATGGGTTTTGACAAAAATACATATATCTATTTGGCTTCTGGAAAGATCTACAATGCTGAAAAATACATGGCCCCATTGTTGGAAATGTTTCCGAATTTGCTTACAAAAGATATGCTGGCATCCGATGAGGAACTTGCTCCATACAAGGTCTGAATGCTTTGTGGTTTATTTCTTTTGTATTTGTGGTGTGATCAGTGTCACTGATTTTACTCTAGTTACCGTGTACAGAACTACTCTTCTAGGATGGCTGCAATAGACTACACTGTTTGTCTTCACAGTGAGGTATTTGTGACAACACAAGGTGGAAACTTCCCCCATTTTTTGATGGGCCATAGAAGATTTTTGTTTGGTGGACACTCTAAGACAATCAGGCCAGACAAGCGAAAGTTAGCATTGCTGCTTGATAATCCAAAAATTGGGTAATGCATTTATTCCATTTGCTTGCATCTGCGTGATGAAGCAACTTTATTAAGGCTGCAATTCACCATGTGTATATTCTGTGCTCATACAACCTTACTGCTATATTGTACTCTTTAATTGTCTGCTAAACCATGCTATTTAAAAAACGTGCATTACGTCCTATTATAAAACTTTTGTGGCGTATTTGCTTGTTAAGAGTGGTCGTCCTTTAAGACGAATGATAAGCTTCTGGCATTCATGTATCGTCTCCTTGTTCTCAGATGGAAGAGCTTCAAGCGGCATATGCTGAGCATGAGATCTCATAGTGATTCAAAAGGATTCGAGCTCAAAAGGCCAAACGATTCCATATATTCCTTTCCATGCCCAGATTGCATGTGTCGTGTGAACAAAACAGAAGATTCAAGAGCAAGAGCTTCATGATCTAGTGGGATAGAGATTCTGATGGTTTGTTTCTCCTGCTGGTACATTTCAGAGGATATATCTTACTGCTGACCTGCGTGTGGTAATTCTTTCATTCTTTCCTCCTGCTCTTTCCATGCGGTGGGAGGGCGTAAACTTCAAATTTTGAGTGCTTCAAGGATTTATTGGAGGTCAACAGTTCATCTGATCGTGTCCTTGGTTTGGATAGAGGAAGGATCGGATTGCGTCTTTTTTGTACATGATTGCCAGAGAACACAGAAAACTACATTCTTTGATTCCAGGAATTAACCGGGTATTAACTGAGGCAGGCATTGTTTTCATATATATACACTGATGCAGCTGCTGTATCTAACAAGCTGTAAAATGGCACATCTGGATTCTTTTGTACCCTTGTTTTTTTATGATTGTAAATTAGTTGGTGCTGGATCGATCGACGACCCGTAGGATAGTAGAAACAGGATGACAAAGTTTTGTGTTGTATACGTTTGTCAGAAACCGGGGTACACCCATTTTTGTAATTGCTCCTTTTTGTAATGTTTCTTATGGTTTCTTATCCTCTTGCTATCTATATTCGAGTCCCCCCATTCTCCATCCTCTTTGAGAAGAAATTTAGATGATTGTTTGTCTTGGGCTCTAGTTTTGTTAAATGTTGAGCTATGGTACTGTGTTTTTCTTCTTTTAATTTGCTCTCTTCAATTGTAGGGAATATGCTTTGGTATTGGTTTGGAGGTCATCTTTGAGGGGCTGATGGCTGCTCATGCAACCTGAAGCTACTGAAATCAATTTATTAGTAATATTATTAGTGTTGGAAATTAAAAATAAATAAATAAATTTAGCGGCTAATTCCTAACCGATTCAAAAGAGAAAGAAAATGGTCGGAGAATTCTGAATTCTACATGGAGACAATCCGGTGAGGATTCCCCCTATATTTTCGGAATTATCTTAATCATCGGATAATTTTGTGATGACGAAAGTCGTCGTGTAAAACTAAAACAAATATTAAAAGAAAATATTTGTTTTTACTTTCTATAGAATTCAAGCGGATTTGGTAATCTCCCCACCGGGACCGCAAGCGCAAGGGATCTCTCTCTATAAACAAAACGGAGCAGAGTAGCAGCAATTAGCAAAATTTTCCCTCTTTCACTTGTCTGTTCCTCTCGATAAACAACTCACGCAACGCAACGCGCAGCCATGGGACTCACCGCACTTCTCACTCCGGACCAGCTCAACTGCTTCAACTCCAAAGGTTTGCTTCTGCTGACCGGCGAAAACTTCTGTTCTATAACACAAAACTTATATTGTTGTTTATCGTCAGCTGATGTTTTGTTTGTTTTTTGAATCCTAACAACGCTGGAAAAAACAGGATATGTTGTTCTTGAATCATTTGCTGGCCCGGAAGAAATAGACGGCATGGTGAAGAGGATGGAGCAATTGCTTAACGATTTTGAATACAAAAAAGTCTCCATCTTCTCCACCAAGAATCAGGTTCCTCTCTTTGTTATAGCATTCAATGCCATCTTTGAATGTCATTTTTTTGGGATAAAAATTAGTGTTTCTCTGTTTATTAGAGGAGGGTGATTGATGACTACTTCTACGAGAGCGCTGAGAAGATCTCCTTCTTCTTTGAAGGTATTGAAATTCAATGTTACCGCATTTGATGTTTCCCACAGCTGTGGCTTTCTTTCAGCTTAAAAATAAATGGACCTTGTATATGGTTTTTTTCCAGTTTAGAAGGTTGAATATTTCATTTATAAGAGTGTTTTCTTGTTTGCCTTTTTTGGGGTACCAGGTAGTTGTAGGGTGAAGTTCCATTTTAGCTGCTCATTACTTGGTTGCAAATTATGTGACCATGTGTGCTTCTTGTCACTTCAATATCTAGCTGCTTCCTGCTAAGCTCACTCTTCCTTTTGTGCATTTGGTGATTTCGGTGCTTTCAAGAGATAATTTTCGTAGTTTGACTGTTGGCACTGGTAATATTTGGCAGAGAAAGCATTTGCGGAAGATGGAAACTTAAAACAATCAAAGCAACTTTCTATCAATAAAGTGGGCCATGGTACGCTATTGAAAAGCTTGTGGCTTTTACTTTGAATATGTAAGTGGATGTCTATTACAGGCATGGTGGTGATGCCCAATACTTGTGGTATACTTGTGCAGCCCTACATGAGCTCGATCCTGTGTTCAAAAGCTTCACATGCTCTGAAAAGTTCTCAAGTTTGTTATTATCCTTGGGTTACAAAAGACCAGTAATCGTTCAGTCAATGTACATTTTTAAGGTAAATTGATTTTGCTATAAGTGGGATCATGTTATGCATTATGACTCTATGATCATCGTTGCTCGAGTTTTTTTTTTGTTAATTTCTATTGGTTTCTTGCTTTTCTACCTAGTTTACCTCAGTCATAATCATTGTCATGTGGGGTTATATGGCATACTTTGATAGAAGGCTATTTGTTGCTTCATCTTTCTGGTTTTTTTTGGCTGTGTTATTTCAAAGATATAGCCCAAGCCTCTTTCCAGTTTATTACTTTTAATTGAAAAGCTGGAAAGCATAAGCGTTTTAAAGTTTGACAGGGTATGAGATTCATATGAAATCATGTTAATGACATCAAAACATACTACCAAGCATAAATAAGTTGTTGCATTCTGGATGTTGCTACTTTATCTTAGCTTTGCCAGTTATTCTTCATTTCACATGGTTCGTAATTATATATCTCAAAAAATCCTGCTCTTTCATAAAAGGATTTTCCTAACCTAATTTTTAAGTTTTCTGATGTTGTTTTTGTTAAGTGCTACTGTTTCGTTGGAAGTTGTTTGTAGGCATTGATAGCTGCTGTGCCAGCATTTGTTCCTTCTTAATTTGATTATGGAACTATATATTTCGGTGATTGAAGTTTGGCTCTCACATGATATGTATTTCATCTTTCCCTTTTGGCTGTCAGCATCCGGTATAAGGGTACCTTTTAGCCTACGAGATATTGTGTTGCATGACTTCTGATAATCTTTTGAAAATTCTCATTATGGTGAATGTAGTGAAATCGCTTCAAGTATGCATTCACTTTTTAAATAATGTTTCCTGATTTCCAGTAAATGAACTATCATATCACATTTATATTGCAGCAACCAGGAATCGGAGGTGAAGTAGTGCCTCACCAGGACAATTCATTCTTGCATACTGAACCGACAACTTGCACTGGGATGTGGCTGGCTCTTGAAGATGCAACAACTGTAAATGGTTGCCTTTGGGCCATTCCTGGATCTCATAAAAGTATCTTCTTTTATTTGGCTTACTTTGACCTTGTACTTGAGTAAGCCTGAAAAATTGTCTTATAATGTTAACTCTGTGTTTCTTTCAGATGGCCTAGTCAGGAGATTCCTTAGAGGTGAACAGGGCGTGTACTTTGATCAGCCTTCCCCCTCTTATGACCAAAAAGATTTTGTGCCTATTGAAGTGAAAGCTGGTTCTTTGGTTGTCATCCATGGTGATCTTATCCATCAAAGGTAAGTTAAAAGGAAAGGGATGGGAAAATTCTGCATGGTTCATTTTCTATTGATGGATTTTAAAAAGTTTATCTTTCCATCAAGTTGATAATCATAAGACTCACCTTTTGTGTTCTGTGTTGGGCTTTAGTTTTGAGAACCAGTCCTCAAAATCAAGGCATGCCTACAGCTTCCATGTGGTGGATACCGATGGCTGCACATGGTCTCAAGAGAATTGGTAAGTACATGAGTTTGAGTATGGTTCAGCTTTTCTTTTCTTTTCCAGCTTTCATTTCAGTAACAGCCAAAGGATAACTTGGTGGTTGAAATCTTAAAGGATCTGGAATAGGTTGCTTAAAATTTGACTCTACATTGCTCTACCCAAAAATATCGTATTTGGATTCTCAAACTCGTTTCTAATATATTATAATGAAGGAAATGCTTTGTTAATGACAATAATCTTTTGGCTCAAGAGATAGAAATGAACAACCCAACTTCTTTTCAACAAGATGTTGAAGAAAATACGCTGATCCTTTTGTTTTTAATTTGAAGTGAGCATCTGGTGGTCTTCTATCATGATGGTTGACAGCTTTTTGCTGTGATCTGTTTGTATGGTTCCTGTCATTTTGCCTCTTGCCTTCATTAGAATCCTACTTTAGCTTTACTGTCTTAAACCAGAGGTTTGATGATTAACCTCCTGTGGACATTTTCTTCTCATAATCATGCACTCAATTTTAGAAACAGTGCTAAAACATTTCCTAGTTTTCTACTTGCACACTTTACATTTTGAGTGTTTTTTAGCATAGTGCTTCATCCCCATCTCTGAACTGTGCTTTGGTTGAACACTGAAACTCTTCTTGTTCGAAACTTCTGTCAGGATTAGGAGGAAAGTGGAACCGGAGCCTCTGTATTCATCTTGATCTCATCTAATGGGAATAATGTGGTCGGGTTCTATCCAACGCGATTAGGCCAGAACCTGAAAATCTGTTCTTCTATTTGCTCAGTTGCAACCTTGTATAGTAAGGTGTGGCATATGATGTTTCTTTGCTCCTCTGAACTCAATACCATGATCATAATAAAAGGGTTTATAGATCCTATCATATTTTAA
>NBIL01062459.1:0-11603 GCA_002752925.1 Viola pubescens var. scabriuscula | reverse complement strand
GCACTTAACCAGCATAAATTAGGGAAGAAGCATAGGAAGAAGTTGGAGAAATTGCAAGCGGCTGCTGCTGCTGCATGGAGTGGCCGAGCAGGATCAAGTAATCCAGTTATCATTGCGTAATGCTGAAATGCATGTGAAAATCAAAACTTTGGAAAGAAAACACAGCAAAGGAGCAATTTACATAAGATTTGAATAAGAATCGACTGAGAATACCTCAACGACATCAGCAATTCGGCAGAAACTTTGAGCCCAGTAGAGAGCAAAGTCCAGATGTATTTGATCGGAGGCGATGACAGGGTACAGCTCTGAAGATGCGCACGAAACTCAAGCTCCGAGAAAAGCACAAAGCTCTGGAAGGTAGATTACCTACACTCAAAACTATCAAACACCTTCCTAGAGTACATTGCTAACTGACTCGGATACGCGGGTAAATTATTTAAGTATGCATGATAGGGTTAGAAATTCTTTTTAAGTATAGCAAGAACCATTATGTGTAGGAAACAAAACCAAAAATCAAATATGAAAAATAGAAGGCTTGAAAGTGGTATAAGAGAATCAAGAAAATAAGTTAGATGATTACGGGTATGAACTAACGAACAATTAGACTAACCATAATAAAAAACTAGAGAAAATAGCTTCTTTAAGAAACATCTATTATGGATCAAGACAAAAGTAAACTAATAACCATATATACAGAGGAAACCAAGAACCAAGAAATAAAATATGTTCATATAAAGTATCACCCTTACATCCAAAAAAATATTCCCAAAAAATTACTCATATCTAATTAGTTCAATATAAAATTCAAATAATAGGATATAATATAGTGTTTGTAACGAGGTATTTTTTTTTGTTCAGAAAAGTTAAATTTTAGTACATAATTTTTTCCAAGAACATACCAATGCGTGTATAGTTGTGGAAATTTTAGTACAGAGGGAGTATATAGTTACAAGTTACAACAACTATTTACATTAACTACCATACAATACGATACAAATTAAACTCTTATATTGGGATACAAAATAAACTTTATAATAAAGATTTTTTTGGTGAATAATTGAAGCAAAACCAACAAGAGTTAGACACATGGGTTAAGTAAAATGAATTTATTTTTAGTACAAAAGAATTTTCAAAAGAAAGGTAACAACACTTCAATTTAAAATTGAACAAAGCAATAATTATGACCTAAAGTAAAGTCGAGAACAACAAGGTGACATGCGTCTTGTTTGGTCAACAACAACAATGCCGATATGAATGAATTGGCAAGTATTACAAGCAATTAAGAAGTTAGTTCTGCGCTCCCTCTAGCGCAAATTAAATGACTTTCTGAGATAGTAAAAATTCATAAAAAAAATAAGAAGTAAAATAAACAGTAAGAATCAGTAGGAAAATGTCGTTTAATTTACGCCGGAGGGAGGACTAGGTATATAAAAAAAATTGCATCACATACGGTCAAGCTATCTTTGTACCAACGTGGTTTATGACCACTACGTTGCCGACAAATGTCCCGAAGACCTTAATTTCTATCTTGATAGGATTGAACCTTCTCAACTACGCAGAATAATCTCAAACCCTCAAGGCTAATCTCAATCGTCCTTCCTTAATTTCCCCGAATAAGTGGATACAAGATTTGAATATTGAGTATTCTTATGAGGTTAACTCACCTTTCATCTAATTTGTTTGCTTGCTAAAATACTATTAATAATGTTTATTGGCTGAAAATGGGACAATCCTTAACCTAATATTCCCCGTCCTTTATTAATTGACATTTTAGTAAAAAACGTAAAATAATGATCTTTGATTTTATTTGATTTCACATTGTTTCATATTTTCTCTTAATTTCCACTCAAATTACCACATCATCATCAAATTGGGTTGATGCATAAATTTATTTTTATCATTTGCACAAAATATATGCTTCGGAAAAGATAAAATGACAAGTATTATGAACAGTAAAAATTCATAGAAAAGCGTTAGTTGATAAAAAATAGAGGGAGTAATTTTCTTTATATATATATATTTCATACAGAATCTACTCTTTTTTGTTGTTGTTCTTACACTGTTTAAATTTGTATTCAACAGAAGAGGACACCCAACTAATTATTACTTGGCCACATTTTATTACATGGGAACTAATCTCTTCATTTATTTATGTTTGATAATTAAATTATCATTTATTTCTAGAGATTTCCTTTACATAACTCAATATAATAACCAAAAAAGATTCCAGTGATCCTCAAGCTTGTACTAGCTCCGCAAAGTAACTACACTGTTTTTGGCAATTCAACAGCTTCGATATTCCAAATGTCGCGCGCGTATTCGTGAATTGTTCTGTCACTGCTAAACTTGTAGGAACCCGCTGTGTTCATGATTGACATTCTGGTCCATTTCTGCACCACATACAAAATGTCAGGAAAGCAGCAACGTATGCAGTCATGGAGAGCCACCCCTTTTAAGGCTCGACCATGCTCGGATGGGATCGGAATCAGTTTCCTCCCGAAAGGACAGAGAACACCGGAGAGACCGGGAAAAAAGTATGCAGTCATGCAAGCTTACGAAGAGCCAATCAGAAGAGTTATATATAAACCATAAAGACGACTCTAACTCACCTTCTGGTCACTGTATGCCTTGTCAACCTCCTCTTGGCATTCTATGTAGCTGGGGAAGTCCTTGCCAACAAGGAAATAATCTGCACAGCCGAAGCCTTCATTTCCTTCCAATGATCCGATTAGTTCATCATAGTTATTACCCCCAAAAACACCACTTCTGACAAATTTCTTCACTTCTTCAAATCGTGGGTCAGGAACAAACTGTTGTTTCCAGGATAGCAAGGATATAAGATGTAATTAGCGATCGAAAAATGTGATGCAAGAAACAACAACTATCCAAGTCATTTAGATTTCATGAACCAGAACTCTATGTTGTATAGACAAGATTTGTGTCACTAAGAATACCTTTCCCTCAGCTCTTTCTTTCCTTAGCCCTGCAATCTCGTGAGCTTTGGCACCAAAGAGGAAAAAGTTGTCTTCTCCAACCTCTTCCCGTATCTCGACATTGGCCCCATCTAAGGTCCCAATTAGGATGCAACCATTCATTGCAAATTTCATGTTACTGGTTCCACTGGCTTCCATCCCAGCCGTACTGCAAATAGGAGGAGCAGGGGTGTCAGCTGTGTGAAAGCTCTTCACAGAATCAAAATACAGATAATGAATCTCCAGAGAATTTGATCGCTCAAATGATAATAGTAATTTTGAGATCAATGTTCAAATTTCATGATAAAAAACAAGATTTGAGGAAAAGAAAGCAAAATTTCAGACAAAATTCTGTCACTCACTGCTAATAGCTATTAGCATAAGCATTTTGTTGTAACGAAACAGAGAAGCATCATTTCAAGACGGCACCTATCCTTAGCTAAAGTTGGATAACTTCTTGGACCATCACCTAATCTTTTATTACTTCATTCATATGCACTACATATCCTAAAAACAGTTAGTGCAGTTTTCCATTTCCTACTGATTTCCTGGTTGAGTAGCCGTTACAACTTAAGATTCCATAACTAGATAGAGGCAGCACAAAACCTACATGACCCTAACAAGTTACATCATGTAACTTCAGAAAAGCATGTGAAAGTAGCTTAAATTTCCATGTTGAATTTCTTTCCCTGATTCATAGTCACAATCTATTTAAACTAGCACAAAGGCAACTCAACACTTTTGTCTGAGTAAGAGGTTCATTGAAGCAAAATAAAGCACATCTGCCCTATTTTCTTGATCTTCAGGAGGATATCTCATCCTCCATCATATACTAGTGCAGCACAACTCATACCCCCAGGAAAATGAAATATGGGTGCATGCCTAATTGCATATCACAGGCAGTGATCTGGTCAGAACCATTTCAAGTTTCTGCATCTCCAATCAAAATATCAAATGGAAGAAAATCTGTCCCCAAGATATAAGAGTAATCATCTGACTAGTAAAAATATAGTTACCTGATATGCTGTGAAAGCTCACTTGCAGGAATAAGCCATTCAGCAACACTAACATTGTAATCCGGAACAAAAACAACCTGATAGTTTAAAGGAAAAAAAGGAAGTACAACAATTTTGATCAGCGACAGAATGAATTATTTAGCAAGTGACTGATACATGTCTACAATCTTATGCTAAATCAAATCAGTTATCCATTTTTTTCATGATCTATGGATGCAATATTTTTCCAAATATGTGCCACTGCCAGTATGCACAGTTGCAGCCACATTTCAAAGTGCAGGCAGCAGATTAATAGCAGAGAGCAATGAAGAGATGAATTAGTTTTCCTCATCAGTATCAACACTCAAATTCTAACCCAATGCCTTCACAGGGTATCTTGTCCGTAACATATATTTGCAATTACTTATATTCACCCATTATGGCAGGAGACAAAAGTGAGCTTATATGGCAGAGCTAACTGTAACTCACGAAAATCATGTAGACCAGCAAACCGAGTTTTAAAGTTAGTCAGCACCCATATAAATGACCACACAAAAGGCGAGCTATTAATTGAATGCCAATAACTAAAATGGAAGATACAATTGACAATGAATGTAACATTTGCCTAGTTAACAACACAGCAATACTAGCATTAGCAAAACTTATAGACGATATGATGCCAATCCAGTATTAACTAGTCATACCTTCAGTAGATCACCTATTTCAGGGTCATGATTAACGGTAGCTCCAACATCTGCGATGAATTTAACAATTCTCTTGGCTTGTACATACGTAGAAAAGGCCTTTCCCCCAAATATACAAACACGTGGAACAAACTTTTCCTTCCTCTCTGCAGCACTCATTTCTTTCATCTTCTTATAGCGGTAAACAATTCCTAAAATATTTAGCAATTGTCGCTTGTACTCATGAATGCGCTTCACCTGAACATGATAATTTTGATCAACCATTTGAAAATATTGGAAGCTAGTGGAGAGGGATTAGGAAACTGAATGATAGGTTGTGGGGTCATCTCCTTTCAATATCCGAAAAACAATTTTGTAACTGAGACTCTCAACAAATGAAATTGGTTAAGGAGAACTAAACAAAAATCTTCCCACTTGATAGCACAAATCATGTCCCTTCATTAGTCAGAATGTGAATCAAGATAATAAAATTACTTCTATTTTTATGATTGCAAAAAATATGATGTTTTCCACTACACTCAATCCATGAAAACCGAAACAGAATAGCTACAATAAATTTACCTGGGTATCAAACATGGCGTCAGGACTGACAGAATACCCAGTTTTTTCTTTAATGAAGGAAACAGCCTTTAATTTACTGCTCCTTTTTGCTGCCCTCCACTGGTTTTGGAGATCCTCATTATCTGCAAACTATATGAAAATAACATAGCTCTGTTATGTGCCTTATGATGATTAGCAAAGCCATAATCAAGACAACAAAACAGCATTTAGGCAATCACCAGACAAGTAGAATGTTAAAGGAACTTCAAAGCTATAGATTCCATGAAGATTCCTCACATACAAATCAGAGTTGGTCTCAAAGTTTATAATTCTATTTTGAGTGCACTGTAACTAGCTTCAGCTTTTTGTAGGCTTGTAGCTCATCAAAAAAATGTTGTCAACATTCTAAGATAAATCTCAGAGCAAATTTTTAAAATGAAAACTTTCCAATTTTTTCTCCAATTCCTTCACTAAAATGATAAGTTTGTAACTGTGCTGAAGTCCAAACAGCAAGTAATATTTAATGATTTGTCCATATAGTCCAATGATTTTTTATTAAGAATTCTCACTATAATCATCAGAGGAAAAAGTGCATCTCCATGTCTGTATAGATTGCCAACTGATCCATGGATATTCACTGAACCATATCAAAGTTTTGAGACTATTATGCACATCAAAACCAATAATCTCGGTACTTCCATCATTTTGAACTGGCCCTCATCTCAACAATACATTTCAAAATAGAAATGTTTCATGTGAGAAAATGAATATGCAGTAAAATTGTTTAAAGCAGCATGCCTGTGTGATCCACCATATCAGAACTTGAGATGTAAGAAATCTGGACATAATTGATTACCTTTCTTAGTTCAGCCAGTTTTTCAGTATTCAGGACCCACTCTTCAGTGCCAGTCCAGTCAGTAATAAGTTTACTCAAATCTGAATTGCAGAAGCGGATCCATCTTCTAGGAGTAACACCATTTGTCTTATTTTGAAATTTATCAGGCCACAACTGCCACCAAAATTACAACATAGAGAGGAAACATTAGTTGTCAAAGGAAATTTAGATTTCCGAAAAACAATGTATGTTAGTTATATTAGGACCAAGGATAGCAAGAAAATAACCTTATAAAATGCATTAAATACTTCATCCTTCACAATTTCACTGTGTATCTCGGCAACACCATTTACTGCATGCCCACCCACAACACATAGATTAGCCATGCGGACCATCTTTGGTGGCTTTGGTGGTGGTTCTTCAAACACCTTCTCTCTCTTCTGTGTGCCTTTGCCTTTGGGTTCGTCTTTTTCATCAAGTAGCTTTATGTCATCGTTTGCAGATGTCTCCAGCCCAGAGTTCTCAAGTTCCTCATCTACATTTTCAACTTCCTCACTGCCAATGGCAACAGGGCTTTCCTTTGGTTTAACAATTAAATCAGCAAATGTGGCAGGCAGATCAACATTTTCTAATAGCCCAGAGTTCTCAAGTTCCTCATCTACGTTTTCAACTTCCTCACTGACAATGGCAACAGGGCTTTCCTTTGGTTTAAAAATTAAATCAGCAAAGGTGGCAGGCAGATTTTCTAATAGCCCGGAGTTCTCAAGTTCCTCATCTACGTTTTCAACTTCCTCATCGACGTTTTCAACTTCCTCATCGACGTTTTCAACTTCCTCACTGACAATGGCAACAGGGATTTCCTTTGGTTTAACAATTAAATCAGCAAAGGTGGCAGGCAGATCAACATTTTCTAATATTCTCAATTCCTTCAGTTTTTTCTCCAAGAGTTCAGAATCCTCTGTACCATACTCAGAAACAATGGTGTGAATCAGCTGTAAAATATGAAATGAAAAATCAGAAAAAGAAAAAAATGAAAACTCCAAACAAATTAAAGTAGGTTCCTGACACTATCCAGTATTACCTCTTCATCAATCATTTCTATGATCTCAATATGTCGTGGTAGCAACTTTTGCATAAGTTCCAAACTCCATTTCTCCAATGCTTCAGGTAGAACAGTATGGTTTGTGTAGGCCACAGTTCTGGTACACAAGGGATAAGCTTTCAGCACAGATTAAAAAATCCAGACCTAGAAAAGGTCTCTTCAATTCTTTTAGAAATAAAAATAAATTAATTAAAAGCAATGGGACAAGAAATATTGAACAAAATCAAATAACCTAAAGGCACAATCTTTTCAAATTTCTTATGTGGGTAAATGAGACAGCCAATGATCAACATGATAAATAGCTCCAATTGTCATAGTAAATGGGCAGTAGGCATATAGAACCACAAAAATATCAGAGAGAGAAGAGTGAGCTAATAACTAGCCCGAGTATGCTGTGAACTCCCCAACAATAGCTCTTAATTGAAAGATGTCAATATGCAACATATGAAGACAACCATCAACACATATATTTAGAGCAGTGGAGGGAAGCACCTCTGGGTAATATTCCAAGCTTCCTTCCAGCTTAAACCTTTCTGATCTATCAGAATTCTCATCAACTCTGGGATACAAAGTGTTGGGTGAGTATCATTCATCTGCACCGCAACTTTCTCAGGAAATTCTTCCCAGTTTTTGTTGGAACCAGATCTCCTCTCAAAACGAGCAATGATATCTTGCAAAGAAGCTGAACATAAAGTATATTGCTGCTTCAAACGAAGGATCTTCCCCTCCACTGACTCATCTCCAGGGTACAGAACATAGCAAATCTGAGATTGAGTATCATAATAACATCATATGATATTTCCAGTCCACATAGAGATAGTACTCAAAAGAACAGACAGATAGGAAACACTACATGCAGATGCAAGGAACAGATTGTCACAAACTACAAAGTCTAAAAATTCATACAACGGAGCAAATTGAAAAGGTGGGAAAGCTTAAAGAGGAAAAAAAATCGAAGTTTGGAAAAGAAAAGCTCCATCAATAGCAAGTAAAAAACTAAAACAATGTTTCATTTGATTCTACAAAGTGGCATGTAATTAGGTGGACTAGATCCAAACAAAAATCCAGTTGTTATAGAGAATTACAGTAACAGTGAAAACTACACCTTTTCAGCATTTGCCAAGGCCTCATATGCTTTGGTATGCTCTCCAACATTAAAGGCAGATAAGTCTAGATCTTCTGATGGAGCTTTGGTAGACCAAAGTCGCAGATTTATAGTGGTTTTAGTTTTATATCCAGGTATTGGCACATCATGTGCCACTGCCTTTATATCCTCTCCTCCAATCCAGTGTTTCTTCCCATCTGATCCGGAAACAACCTTACCGTAAAATTTTACTGGATAAGAGACATCATTCCTCACAATTTCCCAAGGATTTCCCATCTATAAGAAGAATGAATTTATTAGCAGATGTTTACAAGTCACCAAAGCTTTATCCAAGTGATAGAGTCATCACAAAGTAACGACTTGATGCAGAAGTCAAAAAGAAGAGAACAGGCATACCTCAAGCCAATCTTCAGCAACTTCCTCCTGACCATCTTTTGTAATACGCTGTTTAAACAAGCCATACTTGTATCTTAGTCCATAACCCCATGCTGGATAGTTTAATGTTGCCAAGGAGTCCAAAAAGCAGGAAGCTAGTCGACCAAGACCACCATTTCCAAGTGCAGCATCAGGTTCCTATCAACATTTAACAAACAAGCTTAGCAAGTGAAGACTGAAGAGGCACATAAAAAATTGCACAGAGATTCACTTGTTCACAAATGAAAATAGTCAGCTATGAAAAGCAGATGCTTCAAAGCGAGTTGACGGGAGTAAGTTAATTTTTCAATTATCACTCATATTTTTTTTCTCTTTATCATTAGCAGCTACAAATCATGGATGAATCACTGCTAATGATCCGCAGCACAACTATATTAACAAATAAAGTTACTAAAAGAACCACACCTGTAATGCCACATTTTCTAGGTCGTGTCCAAGCTTGCTTAAAGCCTCAGCATAAGCACCGGTGAGCTCTAAATTGCCAATTGCATTCAATAGTGCTCTACCCTGCAAAAAAATGACAAAACAACAATGCCTGGTAGGTCATGCACATCGCAAACAAATAACCACATACAATGGTTATGTGCATAAGCCTGAAGCAAACCTGCAGAAATTCCATCGATAAATAGTATGCCTGTTTTGCATTTAGCCTCTCGTAGTAATCATATGTAGCATTCCAATTTATAATAAGAGCATCGCGAACACTTTGTGCGGTAGCAAAAAAGGCTTTTGGAAGCTCAAATCGCTCTGGCGAAAAAAACGGAGTAAACTCTCCATGGTACTTAATACTTGAAGCGATGGATGAAGCATCCGGGGCGAATGGACTCAATGTTTTTGGAGCTTCTAGAACAAAATAAAGAGCAACAGTTACATGAAGCAATGAATTTCAAAGCACAATTAACTGAACTGCTAATTTTCATGATTTCTCTCTTCTTTAAGGAAAAAAGAAAGGAACTGAATCATCAACTAATGAGGATCAGGAAGCACGAATCAAAATCATCGGGAGGGATAATTTTAATACTTCCATTTAAAATTACTGATCTTACACAATAATTCATCAAAAGGTAGGAACCAAATAGCCGCAAATACACAAACATTACAATGACAGTAATTACAAATCCTTTAGCCAATGCCTCTCAGCTATAAAGTTCCATCATTCTCAGATCATAACTACTAAGCAAACGACGTCGTCAATGAGCAGACATCGACAAAACAAACAAACTTAAGGCAAAAATGAGTTGCATTCTACGAATCTACTTATCGGCAGATTAATCAGTACCTAAACCTTCTTGCTGTTGTCCTGCAACTTTATCTTTGAGCACCTGCTTCGGCTCGCTGGACACATTCTTCACTGAAAACGACCGCGTAACATTCCGCCGCGACTTCAACGTCCTGATCAACAACAGATTCGATCTCAGTTTACTGTTATGGATCCTACTCCGGTACCCCAAACTCCAACTCCTACAATGCGACGTCGCAGAGGAATGTGGAGCAGTCAGCGTCGCCATTTCTCTCTCACTCTACTCTCACTCTACTCTCTTACTGTCAATTTGTTAGTCAATCGTCGCAGAGTGATCACGCTCGATTGCAACCTCTGAGTCTGTGCACTTGTTATTAATATTAATAAATAATAATAATAATAATAATAATGAAAAATTAAAATTATTCACCGCAAATTATTTTAAATATTTATATTATTATAGCTTATCTTATCACGGAAAAGGTTGAACGATGGCGATAAGCGATCACGAGGCCGTTGTTAACTTTTCCGAACATTCGGATCATGTGCGGTTGGTTTCTATTACGCTTTTCAAACGAACCCACGGGATTGGTGGAGTTATTGCGTGGCGGGATATGAATGGAAAGAAGTATCAGGGTGCAAATTTGAGTGCTACTCTTGGGTGGAGACGAGTGTTTGGGGTGACCGGGATTTTTTTCTGGAAACGACAGTGAAAGGATGTGATGTGTTGTCGTTCGTTTTTGACAAGTTGTTGATAATTGATTTTTTTTGTCGTGTTTGATAATTGATGTGCTACATACAACAACTCAGATTTTTTTTCGTCGTGTTTGATAATTGATTCTTTTTTGTCGTGTTTGATAATTGATTCTTTTTTTTTGTCTGTGTTTGATAATTGATGTGCTACATACAACAACTCTCCAGCCATCGCAAGATGCGCTACGGAATTCAAATAGTAAGATTTATCTATTATTTATTTCTACCTTCACATTAAGTTCGACCATGAAGAATGATTAAAATTACTGGTAAATAAAGTTATTTAGTTTTAAGAGTTTTAATAATGGCAGATTCATAATAATCTTATTATTCGAATAAAATAAATTACTTATTGTAAATAAGGAGTTAGGTTTTAAATTTAAATATTTTACATAAATATTATAAAGGGGTTGTTTATGAACGGAGAATTTTTTGTTTTCTAAAAAATTGGAGAATTTTGGAGAACATGTTTACGTAACTGTGTTTTCTAAAATGAAAAATTCTCAGTTTTTTTTCCAATTTTCCAATTTTTTCAGCTTTTTTTAAAATAACACTGAAATGCCTTATTTGAATTTTTCAAATTTTTCCAAAACCAATTTGGCCAATTTTTTTTTTTACTCTAGCTCAACCGACTCATCTTGTTAATCTAAAAAATAAAAAATATTCTTTTAGACATGTCTACCCTCATAATTTTGATAATTAATACGTAGATTCAATCATTAATTTTTAATAAAAAAATTGTGCTAAAAATATTTCATAATTGATATWTATCTAAAATTAATCTTAGTAATTGATTCCAATGTTCCAATTGTCTTAATTAACCAATACTCCTAATTAAATTCATACGAGTAAAATTATATCAAAATTTATTTATAATTCATATGAATATTTGTTCATGCCCTATTTACTTTCTCACAAAACA
>NBIL01062401.1:0-13351 GCA_002752925.1 Viola pubescens var. scabriuscula | reverse complement strand
AAACGTGTTTACTTTGCGTTGTTTTCAGTCTGAAAATGAAAACGAAAATTCTCTGTTTAAAAAACGAGGAACAAATTTAGAGATGTACAAAATGTTGTTTTCCATTTTTCCAAAGTTTTTGCCTTTAGTTTGAAAACACGCGTCTCAAACTGAAAATCAAATGAAACTTTCATAAACCTAATTTTACCCCTCTCACTCTTTTAACGCAGCCCTTCTTCTTCTTATCCATCGCGATAGCTCACGTTCTCCTTATCTTAGTTCCAAATCGTGAAGCCCTCTAATTTCTCTATTTTGCTTCATCAATTGCCTGCTGTTTTGAGTTTATTTTCATCACTATTTTGATTTAATTTATTTGCTTTTATTTCGTCAAATTACTTGCTGTTTTCCGTTTAATTGGATTGCTGCTTGGTCTGTGTCTTGCCTGTTGTTTAATTTTGGTTTGGTTGTTGTCGCCGGACTAGTCTGGTCTAGAATTTCAGGATGTCGCCGCCTGCAGCAGCAGCGTGTGCCGGCGGCTGGTTTGCTTTTAGCTTGATTTTCGGTTTGATTTTGTGGCATTTTGGTTAGATTTTAGTTGCAGTTTCTGGTCGGATTTTGCTTGTTTGTTGGTTTTGTTTGTTTGGTAGATTAGTTGCAGGCGGGTTGGGGAAGAAGAAGACGAAGAAGAAGGAGGAGGAAGAGGATGGTTCGCGGGCTGTTTAAATGGACCTTGTTTGGTCATGGACCAGGCACTGTTCCTGGCCCATCTGAAATTAAAAAGGAGATGGGCTGATACTGTTTTTTTGGGCCTGTTTAGTTTTCGTTTTTCAAAAATTTAAAAATTAGTACGAATTAAACATGTTTTTCAGTTTTTAAAATTTGGAAAATTTTACATTTAGTGCGAAGTAAACACGATCTCCAGTTTTCTATTTAAAATGAAAAACAAAAAATTTTTAAACTGAAAGTTTCCGAAGTAAACGGGGCCTAAATGTTGGCATTGCGGAAAAATCTTTTTATATACTGTAAGAGAAAGAAAAGAGAAGAAAAGGTACGGACCATCTCATCTATATATTCCGCCTTATTTTATAAAACCTGCGCTGATCTGGGCCCAATATCAACAGATGGGCCTGGTCAGCCCAACAGACACCCAGTCAGAACTAGGCAACCGCCACCGCCCATCATCGTCGTCAGTCGTCCCCATACAAGGCGGCTAACTAGAACTATAAATCTTACCAAAATCAAAAACAGAAGTAACGGCGACATAAAAGCAGAATGGAAGACGAGGCAGAGATATACGACGGCGTAAGAGCTCAGTTCCCGCTCGCTTTCGGGAAACAATCCAAATCTCAAACGCCTCTCGAACAAATCCACAACGCCACTCGCCGAACCGCCGCAAACGCCACCACCACCGCTGCCGCCTCCTCAACAACCCAATCCGACGGCTTCCCTTCCCTTTCCTCATCCTCCAAAGACTGGGTCAAATCCGTCCGCCCCCCTAAACCTAACCTCTCTATCGGACCTGCCCGCCCCCCGCTGCCTGAGGATGAAGACGCTGTCGTTGGCCCTCCCCTGCCCCCTCCAACAAGTTCGGGCAAGGAAGCGGAGAGTGATGACGAAGATACCAACGGTGTGGTGGGCCCACCACCCCCACCACCAGGTGTTATCGACAGCGATGACGATGAAGTAATGGTTGGACCGCCGCGGCCACCGCCGCAGGCATCTGATTCCGAGGAGGAAGAAGAGGAGGAGGAGAACCGTTACCGACTCCCTATGAGTAATGAGATTATTCTCAAGGGTCACTCTAAGGTAATTGAATTATGTGATTAATTAACTTTGTGATTCTCTCAATTTTCTGGGTTAGGGTTTCGACTGTAGTTGTCAATTTTATTTGGAACAGGTAGTTTCAGCTCTTGCTGTTGATCATTCTGGATCGCGTGTTCTCTCCGGCAGCTATGACTATACAGTGCGGATGTATGATTTTCAAGGCATGAATTCTCGTTTACAATCATTTCGCCAATTGGAGCCTTCTGAAGGCCATCAAGTCCGCCATTTGAGCTGGAGTCCTACGGCTGACCGATTCTTGTGTGTCACTGGCTCTGCCCAAGCTAAGGTTGGTCTGAATGAAACTACTCAACTTTCTCATTTTACAAGTTACAACAAGTTCTAACCTATCATTGCTGGTATCCCGCTATGAACTTGTTTGTGCCTTTGTAGATATATGATCGTGATGGACTTACGCTGGGGGAGTTTATGAAGGGAGATATGTACATTAGGGATTTGAAGAATACAAAAGGGCATATTACTGGGCTGACTTGTGGAGAGTGGCACCCACAAAAAAAGGAGACCATTTTAACCTCGTCGGAGGATGGATCTCTGCGTATTTGGGATGTGAATGATTTCAAAAGCCAAAAACAGGTAATGCATCATGAGTTTGCTAGTATGTTGTTCGAAAGTGTTTTCAGTAACAATTAGAATTGAATGAATGTAAACCAAATGTTGCTATTGTCTTTATAAGTAGGTTATTAAACCAAGACTTGCTAGGCCTGGAAGAGTTGCAGTTACCACATGTGCATGGGATCATGAAGGAAAATGCATCACTGGTGGAATTGGAGATGGCTCCATACAGGTTTGTGCTCCTTACACCTTGACCACTTTTCTTGCCAGCATTGATTAAGAGCTGGAGTAGAAAAATGGTTTAGCTTTTTTACTGCATGTAGCTGTTTTTGTTACATCTTCTTAGCTTATTGCAAGATTTCTGGTTTGTCTTCAACTTGCTTCCCTTTTGCAGATATGGAACCTCAAGCCTGGATGGGGAAGCAGGCCAGATGTGTATATTGAGAAAGCTCATTCAGATGAAATAACTGCCCTTAAATTTTCTAGTGATGGGCAAATTCTGCTATCAAGAAGCGTTGATGAATCACTGAAGGTAGTGACAAAATGTGTTTAGTTCATATTTCATTTACTTTATTCATTGAGTTTGTTCTTGTTTTGAACGTCGGTGACACTCTCTTCCTATGTGTATTTTCAAATTTGTGAAAGGTTTGGGATTTGCGGAAAGTGAAAGAACCTCTCCGGGTGTTTGATGATCTTCCAAATCACTATGCACAAACAAATGTTGCATTTAGTCCTGATGAGCAACTTTTCTTGACTGGAACATCTGTTGAAAGGGAGAGCACAACTGGAGGTATGCTGTGCTTTTATGACAGAGCTAAGCTTGAATTAGTTTCAAGGGTTGGCATTTCCCCAACTTCCAGTGTTGTGCAGTGTGCTTGGCACCCAAAGCTAAATCAGGTAAACATCACCTGAAACACTTTTCTTACTGTCTCTCTACTGTGTTTATTATCATGCTGGAGTTAATGGAGTTATAGATTTTTGTGTTTCAACTATTTCCCTCCAGTAAGTTATTTTTGTTGTGCACTGTGAGAAGCATTTGCTTTTCTGCTCTGTTTACTCGGTACCACACTGCTCACACAAGTGCATAATTAAAGTGTGGAGTGAGAAAATGTACTGATATCTTACCTTTGTATTTTGTGTAAAGATCTTTGCTACAGTTGGGGATAAAGGCCAAGGAGGTACTCACATACTGTATGATCCTACCATCAGCGAGAAAGGAGCTCTTGTGTGTGTTGCACGTGCTCCCCGAAAGAAATCCGTGGATGATTTTGTGCCTGAGCCTGTTATTCATAACCCTCATGCCCTACCTCTATTTAGAGATCAACCAAGCCGTAAACGCCAACGAGAAAAGATGTTGAAGGATCCTCTCAAGTCCCATAAGCCAGAACTTCCGATGACAGGACCAGGTTTTGGTGGAAGAATTGGTCAAAGCAAAGGAAGCTTATTGACCCAGTATCTCCTTAAGGTAATGTTTCAATTCTTTGCCCTGAATTTTTGTATTGCAAAAATGATGTCAGTGGAGGAAACCTAATCTGTTTGAATTGCAGCAAGGAGGAATGATCAAGGAAACGTGGATGGAGGAAGATCCAAGAGAAGCTATACTCAAATATGCAGATGTAGCTGTGACTGATCCCAAGTATATTGCCCCGGCATATGCACAAACCCAGCCTGAACCAGTTTTTGCAAAGTCAGATTCTGAAGATGAAGAGAAGTAATGTGATTTTTCTGGGGTGTTTCACTCGGTACTAACTACCAGGTAATGGAATCTGTGGTTTTTCCATTTCCGGCTTCGCCACGACAAACAGATCAAGTATATCCATCTGAAGAGATTCTTCCACATTGCCTTCTATTTGCGTAATGGCTCAGGTTGTTGCTCCTTTCGGTGTCACCCTTTCTCTACAGCAGAGGTCATGAACCAAACTTTAATGTGCTTATATTTGTACCATCAGACTTTTCATCATCTCACGAAATAGTTGTGGAGTTGAATTCGTGGACGACAAACTTGGAAAAAAGCGAATGTACAAGAATTCAGTTTTTTCAATTGGTAGACTTTTCAAGATGAGAACTGTTCTTAATCTCGCATCGATAAAGTGTTCTGGTGCGCTGAGATTGTTTCCCTAGTATTGCTTAAAATGTCAGGTGTTTGTGCCTTTGTGGAGGTAGCTGCATCTAGAGTCTAGACAGTTAAACATACAACGTTGATGTGCTGTAATAATAATATTTACTTTTTCACTTGTATTAATAATATTTACAACGTTGATGTGCTGTAATAATAATATCTCAATGCCAACATCATTTTTTTCCAGAAAACGTGAAAACCTTCAACAATGCTGGTGGTTTTTTGTACAAAATTACTTAATGAACAAACAAATCCAATCTAACAAACCCACACAGCCAAGAAAACGCCTTTGTTACAGAGAAATCTATTATTAGTCTATGTTAATTTACAACTCACGAGAGGTGGTGAAGTGAGACTTGCCCAAGGCCATAATCCCCACAAAAATGGGACCGTAAAATCCACGATACTACAGTCAGACCATTACTTGAAGCATCTGAGATATATCACTATGTTATCTTTTTTCTTACGCTCCTCAGTTACACGAGTTAACGGCTCCAAAATCGTTGTATGGTGATTTGCCATACAGTCATGTCAATGGAATCAATTTATTACCGTACCGGTGAGCTTGTAACAGGGTGGGATAAGAAGCTTGGCTCTCAAAAGCATGCCTTGCACCTGGAGATTTTTTTCTGAAGCATGAGCTTGAAAGGGGTTTTACATCAAAAGGTCCTGTTCTCAAAGGTTGACAATCGAGAGTCTGACAGAACGGTAAATAATTGTGTGTCTACAAATGGCTGCAACATCAACATCAACAGTCAACGCGTGAGCAAGTTACGGAGTTTTGACGAGACCATAGTGAAAGTTGTGCAACCGAAAGAAATGACAATTACCCTAACAAACGGTCGCTCCCTACTAGGAAAGGAATCGATATAGCTATCTTTAAGGAGTAACGAAACCTGGAAAGAAAAACAAAAATCAAAATCCATGTCAGATAAGCTCGTTAGGATACTTACAGTTTCTTATATCAAGAGTTTTAAAAATGGATTGTTTCAGTTGCTCTAACCCTGTCATTGTTTGATTGTACACTAGTTATCGTATGAGCCCACAAATTTGAACAAAGAGACTCCAAGTAGCGTCTCATGACACTCAAAAATTGAGTTGCAGCTTCAGCCTGGAATCAGCAAAACATGCATCAGATGCTAGCATGCTAATAACCGGCATAGGGAGATGGAAAAACAACTAAAAAGCACTACATAAAATTGCTTAAAAAATTCCATTCATGTTAATAAAGCATCAACACAAGAAGTTCATAGTGTTAAAGTCCAGCTAAAGTAGTACCTGCACTTCATTGCACCTATATACCGGTTGCTTTTCAGCAACAGAACACTCCAAAGATAATCTAGCATGGATAGGCCCAAGCTCAGCGACAAGCTCTTTATAGCGAGGAAGTGCTGGCAAGCAAGACATAATCACCTAGAATCAAATTTTGAAGAAAGAAAAAGAAAAGAGTAAGAAGAATACTTGAGAATCCTTTGTAACGAAAATTCAGGCACTCATTCACTTTCTTCTGTTATCATCATGACACCAGCCGAAAATATTAACTTACGATCAGTTTTGAAGTGCTTGTTATTGGAGGGAAGATAGGATTGGCAATTGGAATCCAAGACTTACCCCTCCTTTCTTTGTAGGAAGCACCAATAAGCCACAAGCTCATTGAAGAACACAAGAACTTTTTGACTCAAGTTATATGAAAAGAATAGAGGTTGAAACCTAACAAACCTGGTCCTTTAACACATTAACTTGCATAACATTTGATGGCTTCAACTTCAAGTCTGCAGGCTTGTGTTGTACGCCAACCTGGAAGAAGAGAAAAATAAACACGCATTCAAACAAATACACAATCTCTACGACCTTTCTGAATTTTAGTACAGGTCTCTACACCAAATTGATGAGAGTTGTTAACTAATCAGTGCAAATATATACAAGATATCCACTGAAAGTATTCACTAATAAAACTATATACTCATTATCTTAACAATAGAAGCATAAATATAAGAGACTCAGACTCACAATGAAGGGAACAGGAGCATCAAGAAACTCAATCATCTTCCCAGGCAAAATCTGCAGAAGATCATTCGACAAGTCAGATAAAAGCCAGCCATTCCAGGACTCTATCTAATTCAAAGAGCAAACTACGATATTATTGAATCACTGTAACATGGTCGCATTTCCCCTTGAACAAAGATTAACCCACCACAAGGAGAAATGATTTAGAGTAACTAACGATAACAATGCTCTCCATTGGCTGAAAACAGAAAGTAGCAGTCTTCTACTAAAGATTGGAACTTACTGGGAGCAATAAACTCTGCCACTGGAATGGACGAATCATTGGAACAATAGACGATACTACAGCAGATAGAACACCCTGCACTTTTAGAACTGGAGTTAGTGTCACAGAACACAAAACAGACCATTTTTCATCCACAGATGTCAAAAGTGCAGATTTAGAAACAGTAAAAAATATAACTAAGAAAAAATAGCTCGTGACAAGATCATCACTAATCACTCACCAGATTTGGGCAAATTATAACTACTTGTTTTTCCAGCAATACTCCTGTGACCAGTGCCAGGACCTGTAAGTAGAAAGTATAACTCAATGTTATATGTAGCACAGGCAAGTACGACACTCAAAATAGTTAGAGCACTAAAATAATTAATCCAGGGAAGTGCAAAGAACGCAGTGGAAAGAAATTGGCAAAGAAAAACTAAAACACTGCTGAATGATGAGGAAATTACACTTCGAAGTGACAGGACCCGACAAATAGTTGCAGTTGTCCACACTGATAGCGCAACAGCTTCTTCAGCAACAGCTAACTTCGCATTGACCTTTTGCAGAGATTACAAACACTGAGGAAATATATTTTTTAAGTAGCATAGTAAAGAAAATCAAGGATCAGCACAATACCTCTGCGTGTTCAAATGAATCTAGACAATTTTCAGAAAAACCAAGGTCAGACACTGAAGCCCGTCTATACTCAATAGCTCTTAAATGTTCAAGAGGTTGAAAAACTATTTCACTTCCTCGAATGGGAAGCGGCATGGCATGATAGGCACAAAGCATTTGTAGCAGATCATTTTTGTTTTCCTGCGCAAGAGATCAAAGACAACAGAAATATTAGACTGAAAGGTAGTACAACACATGGGAAACAAGTTTATAGAAAAAGGAAACAAACCATAAACTAACCCTAGCCCATTCCATTATGATGCCATCCTCAAAATCTTTTCCACTATTTGCAAAAAGTTCGTCATCTTCCTCTGATGTCACGCTTCTGACTGGACTGCCAAAGACAACAACATATTACCCAAATGTGCCATGATCAAAAATATATCATATGGTCTAATGCAACAATGAAAGTTGAATAGCTCAATTGAGTTGAGGTGGTATTCAAAACATGGCGCCACATTGAAAATACCATAATAATTCTCCTATGATTCTACCTGAATAAAGTGTCAAAACTTCCAAATCGCTCCAGTTTACAGCTTTTAGGGCAGGAAAGTGCCACCATCTCTGGAGAAGCTAGACCATTGTTATAGTGTCCGCAGATTCTTTCCAAGGCATCAGAGCGAATTTCCATGGACTCTGAAGCAGAATCATCAAAAAAGTTTAAGAACTTTCTACTATCCTTGTCTATTTCTCTTGTTTGACCACAATCTGAACTCTCACTAGCAGTAGTAACACTTTCAGGGGAATGGGGTTCCCACACCCTAGGTGATAACGTTGGGATCTCCCCGTCAGTTATAATTCCAGCTGCAGCAGCAGTAAGGGCCATTGCACTGTCAACAGGTATTGCAGAAGCCAAATAGTCGCCACCATGATCATTATCTGTGTAATATAAGTTCTCACCCATTTGATCGGGTTGTTTGGGTGCTAGAGGAGAATAACTGGCGAGTGATATTTCATTGACGAACTGTGTTATCCGATTCAAACGCTCCTGTGCAATGATACTGCATCCATGTAAGTAAATGTAGTGAATTGAACTGAATGAATGTTGAAACATCATATTATATTAACTTCCCTATAATAAGTGACCAAATAAAATTAAGGGTTACCTGTTCAACATCTCATAGTGTAGCTCAAAGAAAGGAACCCTTGTCAACACACAGTAACAGCGAGGTGCAGAAACCAAAAAACGAGAGAATCTTCCTGATGACTGAGGAAGGGGTAGCGACGCGCCTAAGATACAAGGCGGCCTTTGAACAATTTCTGATACATGTAAGCAAAGCCCATAAACTGTATCGTCTGCCACCTGATCAAGCAAGAAAATGGTATTCTAATCATCCACTCATCCCAGTATTTTTCAGATTAAGCATTGAGTTCTTTTGCAAACCCAGGCATTTAAAATCAAAGTCATGGAAAGTATAAGGAGAACATTGATTCTATTATTAAGATGCTGCAAGTTTGTTTTAAGATGGACAGAGTTAAGAGCAATTAGATGAATAACTGCTCTAAAAATATTGGATAAGCAGATATGAATCTCTCAAAAGAATGATTACTTCAAAGAAGCAAATCAGAAATTGCAGCAGTACTTGAAAGGAAGACCATACCAAGAGAAGAGGGACAAGGAAGGACTACAAAACATAAAACTAGCACCCACATATACTGTAACCACACCATTATACAAAAGCTGGCACATTCACACTTCCTATAGCCCAGAGTGGTCAAATGGATATTGGTTGCAATATGAAAGAGACAGACTATCAGAACTCATCTGTGACCAAATAATTGCAAAGCCATAAAACATTCACTGGAGTATCAATAAGTTTGAACACGGAAGATGAGGATAGATGCAAAGAAAAATTCATAAAGAACAGCATTTTTATACCTCTGCAGTCAGATATATCACAAGCTCCACTATGAAAATCAGTTAAAGATAGATGAAAAGGGTAACAAAATACAGTTCAAGACACCTCGATCATTTGTCATGAAAGCAATAGTATAATGTGTGCTGATAGGATGAAGAAACAACATGAAAAACCTGCCTTAAGTGAAAATATGAACGATAAATCGTCTCTGCCTAAATGCTCCTGCATGCATTACAACAAGTAAATGTTATTTGTCTGCTGGGAGGGAAAAAATTCAAGTAAAAGCTAAATTGCCTATAGGTATTGAAGATAATGCATAACATAATTAGAGTATAAACCTTCAGACCAGCCATGCTGTAAGAGAATCTTATGAGAAGAAAAAAGTTTCAGACAGGATGCGTGTAAATAAGCTATACAGTTAAGAGATGCTAATTCTTTTGTTTTTTTGGGATAAGCTGAGGATATATAAAACCAAGAAAAGAGGAGATAGAAGGTACAAAATGTGATCCTCAAAAGGAGAAAATTCATTTGGATAAAAAGAACAATGGGAAACAAAATGATAAGAATTGAAAAGAAAACGAAACAAGACAAACAGATAAAACTGGTTGGATCTCCTCATACAATAGCATTAATAAAAACGTGTATAAATGTTATATTACCAATGCCCTCTACCAAAAAAACTCTTAGAAATGCAAATTATAGAGGGTGATTCTAGAGTAGCCATTAGAAGGTGTTTGAACAGAAAATTCCTCATATCATAGAGTATGAAGAACTGATTTTAGTTTGGTATACCTGTCCATAAACAAGTTCATTTAGTTCAGTTAGTGACGGTGTCCTCTGCAACAACCTTGTCTGTAAGAAGGAAATCCCACAATGAAACAGTATCTGATTAGTACCAGTAGAGGGGATGAGGAGATGAAATAAATGGTATAGACAAAAGAAAACAAAATAGTTAGTTTTAGCAAATCATCTACTTGTTTCTTCTACTGGTTGATAAGTCCAAAATAAAGACTAGAGCATCAAACCTTGACACCTTCTGGTAAACAAAAGGCAGCTAGATCCTTCATCCGTATAGCTAATCTCTTCCCAGGAGGGTATTTAAAGAGTATCTGCCGCAGAAGACAAAATAGTTGTGATGTTAACTTGTATGAAAAGGGAGCACATTGATAATGATGTGTGAACCAAAACTATGTCAGCATGTCACGAATTAAAAAAACGAAACCTACAGCACAAAAATGGGCTCAGTTACCACAAATAGTCACAATCACACTGTCACAGTAAACAAGAAAGAAATGCGTTCTGCAATAGAGCACAAAGATACTCCATCTACGAAGATTAACATTAAAACTTAAAAGACAAAAAAACAGTAGCTGCAAACTTGTATTGACTTGAACAACAAGGAAAACTGCATTTTTGGAATCATTCGTGAAAATTTTGACAATAGAAGATAGATTTAGTTAGTTGTGCAGCTAACCTGAGGTTCCAATGTTGGATAGGAAGGTCCTACGCGCTGCGTAGATTTTGTCTTGGTAAGCTCCCATTTCTTTCTTCTTGCATATGTCTCCTCCACAGCCTCAAGATTGGTATCGGGATGAAGGCCCACAATGACAAAGTGTTCAAATAGTGATTTAGGCTCCTTGTATTTCCTACGTTCCTGAAAGGAAAAAAAACATACTCACATCATTCACTAAGAACAACAAGAAACGCACAAGCATGTGTAACCAAAAGTTGAAAAATCAGAAAACCATAAAAAGAAGGGAGGAGAGTACCGAAGTTTTGGAATGAAGCTGATACCACTGGCGCTTATGGTTTGCCAAGATCTCAGGATTGAAATGTGGCATGAAACCTTGTTCTCCCACGTTGCTACCCCATCGCCATGCCTTTTGCACATGTGTTTTCAATCTACTAAGGCTATTGCTCCTTAGATTCCCAGCTGTGAAACTTTCGCTTTGGCAACGTCTATGTGCTGGTTCCATTGGCTGCAAATCAGGACTGCCCGAGTACCCACGAAAACTTTGCAATGCCTCACCAGCCACTTTAAATGCATCCTCGGATAATTGCTGCAAGAGGGCATATGGAGAAGATGGCTTGTCCTCTGGGGAATCAGTATCTTCCTTCGTATCCATCATGAATTAATACTAATCTAAGTAAATTTGGTCATTCAAGCCACAAAATCACACACCATCCTCCATTGATATGGACAACGAAAACTCCAACCCCATCATCAAAAAATCCATGGGAAATTTCCTTATTGTCTTGCCCAGACTAAAAATGTAATAAATAATGCTATAACTATAAGAAAATATGAAATGGGTTATCTCTTAACGGCTCTCAATCCTCGATTTTATGGAGCCTTAATGGCACACATTCAAAATGTTGGTGTACTTAATTAACTTTTCGTTAAAAAAACAGGAAGGAACAGATGGGTATCTGTATCACGTCGAGTTAAAGTTCATGAATGCGAGATTGTGCTCATTGATGCATTTTACAAACACCTGTTTCCAGCAAAACAAAACAAAAACAAAAGATCACATTAAAACAGCAGGATGAAAGCTGCAACAAACAAGGCAGAGAGTTAAGTGCAAAATCGAAGATTTAATAAGCTTAAAGGTTGTGCCTTTAGTATCCAAAATGCGATAGAATCAACAATGTGTAACTGAAATGGAAGAAGATATATGACACAATCTTTGAATTGAAGACAGAACAAAAACAAAAACAAGAATGGGAGAAAGAACAGAAGTTAATGAAACAGCAGAAGTTGAAACGTAAAGGTTGAGAATTTGTGGCAGAAATTAAAAAAGAAATACCTTTTTTTCGTCGAAAGAAATTTCTGTTTTTGTTGTTGGGATTTTGCAAGTGGAGAGGAAGAGAGGGAGAGGAGTTGCTAAGAATAGAGGAGAGTTGTGTATGTAAGGAAAAGGGGAAGTTACATAAATTAAGACATAAAAATCAAGTGAAAAAGGAACGAAAAGGAACATGGGATGACCGACTGTGTGCTTGAGAGCGAACTCCGGTCCTGTTCAACATCTACACGCGGAAGGAAAGAAAGAAATTGAAAGAAATTGAGACAAAAAGACAACTCATGTCCTTATTTACAAAAACATTTAGAATTAATGATTTATTATAATTATTATTTATTCATTCATGCATGACTATAATTTCAATATTCAAATTAACTCAACGAAATTTATTTATTGGGAGGAAGAGGAGAGTGGTATGTTTGACCTTTGACTATCCGTCATCTGTGTCGTGTCCGTCTCGTTTCATGCATCACTCACTCTATCTAATAAACTGGTGAACGCGAGTGGATGTTTCGTTGGTCGGTGGTGAGCGACTCCTACTGAGTCCTACGTGTTTTAGCAAGAGCGTGTGCCAAACGCGCGAAGAAGCGGCCGACGAGGGAAAGGAATTAAAGCACAGCATGATTCGCGGGAAAACGTCCGAAGAAGGTGAAGACCACGTGTGTTGATGGCCGTCCTCCTCCTCGGTAACTGAAATATTAACATAAACCCGGAATTTTAGACGCTAGTACTAACTTTTACAGTATTAGGGAAGCTCCCGTTCCAATTCATAATACACCCAGACAGGGTGCTAAGATACTTATCCAGTTTTAATTTACGTTTTAAATTCGAGTTCTGTGAATGGAAAAATTCAACCCACAAAAATAAATATTTACGGAAAAAATCCCATTCCAATTTCCACCCCTTCCCCTCGAAGTTAAACTTCCCAAGATTAGTTTAGCTAACTTAAGTTACATTAATCAAGTTCTCCGTTTGTTCAATCTTTATATAGAGTCAGGAACCTAAACTCAAGGGTGCACACTTAATAATTGGGTTATTGAAAAATTTGGCACCTGCACTCGATTTAAATGACTCATTTGGCACCTCCTTTCCTTTTGTGTTTTAAATGGCACCTGCACTCAAAAGAAATGTCACATTTGGCACCTCCTCCTAACACCGTTACTCACTCACCGTTAAATGTCTACGTGACATGACACGCCAGATGCCACGTGGCGACGGTACTGACGTGTCATGCTACGTCAGCTCATCTTCTTCT
>NBIL01062393.1:0-10930 GCA_002752925.1 Viola pubescens var. scabriuscula | reverse complement strand
TCTAAAGGTAAGGCTGAAGCAAGCTTGCCAAACCTCTGCCACACTATTTTCTCGTACTATTCACTGACTTTGGCATCGAAGTTTCTACGCCGGAGACCCCCTCCGGCGCCTTGCAGGTACCGCTGACTGGCTGGCCAGACCGAGAACACTATTTCCGTCACCATTCTGCCCAAATCTCCTCCTAATCCTGGGTCCCCCCAAATCCGAGGATTATCAACATTACTAGGGGATATCTCCATCATAGGGTCATCTGGAGATATTGGCTCCATCATTATTTGAGTGTAGAAAATAGCAGATGGTGAATGTTTTATTTCTCGAACGAACTGGATGGTAACGGCACCATCGCTAGACTTATTGAATCTGGGCTCACTAGATTGGATGGGTTGAGAATTTTCATGAAGTGTCTCATAGTTGGTGACCCATGTATCTGGTAGTAGTTTGACGAGCTCAGATCGAGGTAGCTGATGAGGAACATGGATGCATGTAGGAGTGTTGTTGCGATCTGCTGAAATCAGTAAAGCGTCATTGGATGCATTATGTGCTAAGTCAAGAGTATGATTCTGCACCCGGTAGACCATTTGATAATGAAGAGTAGCAATGACAGAATTTGCAACTTGAGGGGCTCCAATAATTTAAAGTTGGACTTTAAGTGCGCCAAGTAGTTTATCATCCTTGAGAGACATTAAAATTAGGAAATAGAGTGACAAACACAGTTCTTGCATTAAGGGTAGTCTAGATGGTTCCGATGCAAGCATGTTGATACTCTAAAAAATGGGTGTCAAGAAGAGCAATCCTAGCTGTAACAGGAAGACCCTTACGACCATGGTATGTGAGAGCGAGACGAATTGCACCAAAATGAAGATGGGTATAACCTTGAGATATCCATTGTCGAAGAAGCTCTAGAGGAATCTCAAGAGTAACAAACTGTTCGATAAATTGGGTGTTGATCAAAACGAGAGGCTTGTATGTATTATTTAAAAGTTTTGGGTTGATGTTTAATAAGGGTACGGATAGATTTTATATGTGAGGTAGTGGGTCGGGTAAAGGCTAGGTAAGAATTGACAATGGGTAATTTAGTATTTGAGATTTTTTCTTCCTTAGATAAATAATTGATTTCGTATAGAAAATCAACCTTACTTGAAGAAGTATTTCGGAATGCGGGTTGTGACTGTGGGGAAGGTAAAGACAAACTTTTAGACATAGCTGGATAAACCTCATCCATCCTCCCTTCTTCTAAACTAGACAATATCATTCCTGACTGTGAATGAAGAATCGTCCGCTACCAAGACATTTTCAGTTGTGGTAGAATTGTTGGCCGGCAACTCTTAAGACGAATACAACAAGTTAGTTGGTGCTTTCACTAAGATGTTGCCACCAAGTCATAATTTGCCAACGAACTTCAGAGGCGCCAAGAAGGTCATGCAAGCCTTGGGTCTTAGCTATCAACGCATTCATGTTTGCCAGAATGACTGCATCTTGTATTATGGAGAAAATGTAAATTTGTAGTATTGTCGTATTTGTCAGCATCCATGGTTCAAGCCAAAGAATTCAAGCGTTCGAAGGGAGAAACCAAATTCATTTAAGGTTCTTCGTTATATGACATTAATTTTAAGAGACTTTTCATGTCCGCCAAGACCGGCCAAGATATAGTGTGGCATGCCAACTCAAATCCTAAACCAAGGACTATGTCTCACCCATCACATGCTAAGGCGTGGAAATATTTTGATCGCATCCATCCAAATTTCTTAAGTGATTTAAGAAATGTGAGGCTATCATTATGCACAAATGGGTTCAATTCATTCGGTTTAGGAGCAAAACCATACTCATATTGGCCGGTAATGATATCTATTTTAAATTTTCCACCATGGATGGTAATGAAGCAACCGTACATCATGCTGACATTGATTATTCCCTGCCCTAATAGTTCTTCCAAAAATCTTGATTTTTATCAACGACCATTAATCGATGAGTTGAAGGTATTGTGGGAGAATGGTATTTACACGTATGATGCTGCAAGGAAATAAAACTTTCAACTACGGGTTGCCCTAATGTAGACAGTCTCGAACTTTCCAGCATATGCGATGCTATCAGGGTGGAGAACAAAATGTTATTTGGCTTGTCCATATTACGCGAAACAGACAAAATGATTTGGATTTAAGCATATAACAAAACCTTGCTGGCTTGATTGTCATCAACTATTTACAGGACTACTTTAAAAAAAATTGAAAAATTAAGGACCAAAATAATTACTAATGGAGTTAGTCAAATTTAACTGAAAAGTTAGATATTTGGGTGCTATTTGGGCAAAAAGAAACGTTGGGGGCAAACGGGGCTAACAATGCAAAAATTAGGGGCAAATTTGGTATTACTAACAAAAGTTAGGTGCCAAATTAACTTTTACTATTTAAAAAAAAAAGTTAATTAATAGTTACCACCAACTGGTAGTTGCAAGGACTATTTTTCAAAGAGATCCCTTAAAGCTCAAGACAACACCAACAAACTATACATATTCCATTCCCAATTATTATAATAAAAATTGAGAACAATAAGTACTACAAACAATCACACAAAATCCAAAAAAACACACCCAAAAAAGAAAAACATGAGTAGCACCAAACCTTTTCTTGATCGCCGGATTCAATGCCTCTTTCCCTTGGCATTGGCTTCATTTTTTATCCTAGGAATTACAAGATTAGTTCTTGATAATTTGAAGAGCAGCCATAGCCAAGGTTCTTGGCTATTGCATGCCAAACCAAGAAAACCGGTTTTTCTTTTGGGTGAGGACCGGTTCGAGGAAGGGTGCAATGTTTTTGAAGGGCAATGGGTTTGGGACAATGTGTCCTACCCTCTCTATGCAGAAGAGACCTGCCCTTATCTGGTTAAACAAACCACTTGCGTCAAGAATGGAAGACCTGACTCTTTCTATCAGAATTGGAGGTGGCAACCAAGTGCTTGTAATTTGCCAAGGTAATTTTTATTACTTTTTTGTTTATTTATTTATTTTAAGAGAATATATTAAAGTCGATTGAACTGAAACTCTTTTAAAAATTCCTGAATTCTTCACCACTTGACAAATTCAATGATTTTCTTTTATTAACGTGCATCCATATTCTAAGCATTAACTTTTTTTTTGACACTCTAGATATTCTTTCAAGTGAGACTAATCTCGTTCGAGATTTATCGAGATAATATTTTTCTGGTAAAAAAAGGAAAAATTGTAGTAATTATTTGTGTGATCTTGTAATTTCAGGTTTGATGCACTAAAGCTACTAGATGTATTAAGGGGTAAAAGGCTTATGTTTGTAGGAGATTCTGTGCAAAGAGGACAATTTGAATCTATGGTTTGCATGCTCCAATCTGTAATTCCTGATGGGAAGAAATCTTTTCATAGAATTCCACCTATGAAAATCTTTAAGGCCGAGGTATGTATCTAGTCTTACCTAATAATTATTAATTATTACCATATGGATAAAGTTTGGGTAATTTCCGGAATCAACTCATTTCAAAGTGTGCGTTTCATAAGTATAGTTTAACTTCTAAAAAGTTACATGATTCCCGGAATCAACTGATTTCAAAGTATCCGTTTAATAAGTGTAGTTTAACTTCTAAAGAGTTACACTAAATAATATGAAAGATTTATATTTATATAAAAGAAAAAAATTAGCATATTGTAAGTAAATATATTTGATGCTTTGTTTTCCGAATATGATTATTGTACTCATTTTACATTATAAAAAACAATAGAAAAACTTAAAATTTATACAAAACTTACGACTTACATAGATATAGTTGTTTCATATTATTTAGTGTAATTTTAAAAAAGATAAATTACATAAGTATGTTGGAGTCAGCTGACTCCGGGAGACAGTCAAACATGATCCTTATGATATAAGAATAATAATATCAAGCGGAGCATTTCATTTTTCCGGTGGGCTGATTTGAATAAAATTAGTTTGATTTAATTAATAAATTTAAAAATACTTATAATTGAGATGCAAATTAAGTTTCTTAAAACTAATAAGCTCGTAGAAAAGTTTCTAAGAATTCAGTTTTCATTTTTCCGTTTATTTTGCATATATAAGAACAGCAAAAACAATATTATGCGAACGGTGACTAACTTTAGTGATAAGAAATTCATGTATAAAAAGTAATTAAAAATGGATGAAGTAATCAAATTAGTAAGTTTTTTTTATAATTCATCTAGTTTCCTACTCCATTGGGTTGACTAATTTCGACACCCATCCTATTAGATTTTTTTATACAATTTAAATAGTACTAAATTTATAAGCGGTTCGAATTCGAAATTTTAGTTAATACGAATAATATAAGTTAAAATTATTCACTAAACATAAACTGTATATAAATGTAGGAATACAATGCATCAATTGAGTACTATTGGGCACCATTTATTGTGGAGTCAATCTCAGATCATGCCACAAATCATACGGTGCACAAACGGCTAGTGAATCTTGACTCCATCGCTAAACATGGTGAGACCTGGAAAGATGTTGATATGTTAGTGTTCGAGAGCTATGTATGGTGGATGCACAAGCCCTTCATCAATGCCACGTAAGTTTTGATATATACATATATATAATAATAATAATAATTCAATAAAATGGCACAATTAGTTAGTTTCTAGCAGAAACTTTTTTCTTTCTTTTTCTAAAAAAAAATTTAGTTATATACTAATATTATTATAAATATCTGGAATCAAACTCATGACTTCTAAAATATAAACTAACGTGTAGACTTTCTTAAACCAACTCAAGTGCAAAGCAATTCTAATGACACCTAAAATAAGACCTAGTTATACTTTTCGAATATTTAAACTAGCACTTTTGGTTAATGGAGTTGGAATTGGAGCCGATCTTATGCGCCTCCAATGCAGATATGGGGAGGCACGTAAATTTGGGATATGATATTGCCATTGGCTTCTCACGAAGGGAAAACTATAGGATAGGCAATGACGTGTGTAATTTATTCTCGCTTAACTCTTCACATCCCACGTAATTATAGTAATGGATCCGGAACTCATTGTTTATGTGAGAGGATATAGATATTGAGTTGGTATGTATAAACACTCCTCACGGAGACAAGGTCAGAAAAGTAGAAATTTGTGACGCCTCAATCTCACGTAAATTGGGAATAAGAGAAACCATTTGGATCTGTGATGGCAAAAAGGAAGAATTCAATCAACAAATAGACCCATAATATGTAATATGTTTGCGCTGATATTCTTGGTTATATGAATTTCAACAGTACTCTTATAACAATTTTTTTCCCCTAATTTTGTGTTTTCGTACAGGTATGGATCAGCTGATGACATTCGAGAGTATAACGTCAGCACTGCTTATAGGTTGGCAATGGAAACTTGGGCAAACTGGCTAGAATCCAATATCAATCCTACCAAACAAAAGGTTTTCTTCATGAGTCTGTCTCCAACTCATTTGTGGTGAGTTGCTCAATTTTACAATGTTAAAAAGACAAATCTTAAAAACTTTGTATAATCTTTAATATGTTGTCACTGTCATCCACTATTAGAAAAAATAATTAACATGCAAGTTTAATTAGTACGACTTGTTAGCATGTATCTCTTAATGTTCTGCATGCTTTTGTAGGAGTTGGGAATGGAGGCTTGGAAGTGACGAGAATTGCTTCAATGAATCCTACCCAATTAAGGAGAAGACTCCATATTGGGGGACAGGTTCAAATCTGCAGATCATGAAGACAGTAGGGGAAGTCTTGCAAAAACTCAACAAAATCAATGTTACACTCTTGAACATCACACAATTGTCAGAGTACAGAAAAGATGCGCACACGACTGTTTACGGAGAACGCAAGGGAAAGCTTCTGACAAAGGAACAAAGAAATGATCCAAAACAATTTGCAGACTGTATTCACTGGTGTTTACCAGGAGTTCCTGATACCTGGAATCACATCTTGTCCTCGTATTTGTTGCAAAATTACAGAAATTTTTGATGTCGGCTCTTACAGTTGATTTTTCAGCCTTTTAGGAGGAAGTCATCAATCTGGCCGACTGTGAAAGGATGTTGGACTAGTAGAATCCACCTCTTTCCCTGCAAAAGAAAAACTAATCAGTAAGGTCAAGTAGAATTAGATGAAGAATTAAGACATGCTATGCGAAATTAAGAGCCTCAAGAGCTCACCTTTAAAAGGAACTCACTCTACAAGTAGTTTGGAATTTCACATGGCTGGAAAAGGAGCCAACCTAACCGAAATCACACCGTGCTCATTACTTCACCTTGATTTATCCAGTCCAGAATTGTAGAACAGTCATTACGGTTGACAAAATGCCTTCACAGAAACAAATCCTTTTAGGCTTGCTGAAACAATAGAATAAACTATGCAATAATGCGATTTGTCAAATCATTACCTATTTTTTGGGCGATAAGCCTTGAGTTGAATAATTTCTCGTTGGTTGGATAGCTCTTTCTTCATTCCAAGTGTTTCAGGCACAACCAAAGTTCCAGTTTGGTCATGGTATGCATCATAAATGAAGTTAAGAACCTCATCCTGCAAAAGTCATTTTCATAGAAAATAAGAAAAATGGAAATGATGCTTCAACAAACTGAATTACGCAGTGCAAGTCTTAAAAGAGGAAAATTAAACTTATTGAACTACTGTAACTTCCTACGAGTAGAACAGATTTATACATGCTGAAGTACCCAGTCTTAGCCACAAATTAGGAAAATAAGGAGCTAAATGCTACAAAATGGAATTCTACTCGTAGGAAGTTATTTACTTCTGTTTTGTTGCTGGAAATTTCCAATGTTGGTAAATGGCACACGCCACTTTGTTTCTCTATCTAATTTCGTTCCAAGGTTTGATAATATTTCCTTTCATGTTTTACTGTTGTCATTGTGGCCATATCCTGGCAACTACAAGCAGACATCACGGCTAGATCCAGATACTTGGGATGCACACAATAGTAACAACAGGTGCAAAAATTTGCAACAGTCATTCTACAAGAAATTAGAATAAAGCATGGTTTTATGAAAAACAGAATGGAGAGGGGTGCTTCAAGATGCTATTGATTTATCATACATGAAGTTAGCAAACTACCACATTAACACACATTTACTCAACAAAATCCTTTGAAATGTGTGACACTAGGTCATAACGTAAGGAAACAGCATTGCATTAAACGTACCAGAGGTTTAGAAGCATCGAGCCAATGATATATATGCTCATTACGGTACCATGTCATTTGCCTTTTTGCAAAGTTTCTGTCAAAAGAACAAAGAGTGTTAGGTTTATTGCCAAGAAATAATGCATTTCAAAGAGGAATCAATTATTTGTCTTACAGAAACATGATTTCCTGCAGCAATGAACAAAGCCTATTGCCCTAATATCTTCGTAACTAGAAGTTTGTGGTAAAAGCTCACAAACTGTATAAATCTAGGAAACATCCATACAGCTCTCTCAGAGGCTATCAGGTTCTGTAAGTCTTCTTCTAAGAGTGGTGTTGGTTGGGGAATGAGGATGCATCTTTATGTTGGCCTTGTACTCTAGCCTATTTATGTCTCATTGATGCTGTCCTTTCTAGTTTTGGGCACTTGTACTCTGCCCTTTTGTTGGCATTGTCTTAGTCCTTGGTCTTTTGCACATATGGGCAGGAAGTTGTCACTCCCTTACGTGAATCTTCCATCAGTGGATGTAACTTTGGATTTATTTTCAAATATCATCACCTGCTTGTCAGAGAGAGAATCCCCGTATATCACATTCACAAAAATCAACCAGCAAATATGGAAATAAAAAAGGCTTTCCTCTTTTATTTCATTTTATTTTGACAGGAACTCTACATTAGAGAAACAGTATTTTCCTTCTTGACAGAAGAAAAGTCTGCCTGCATGAGAACAGCTTTTGGTAAGAAGTAATGACTTTTAACCCTCCCATCTTCTCTATATCTTGTTTCCATTTGCCTAGGGGAAAGAAACCACATTTATCATTAATGGATTTTCACCGTCAGTCTGAAAGGGATAAGCATTACCTAGAAGCCTTCTGAAATTCAGATAGAAAAGAATAAAAATCTCCAACAGAACTACCGCCTCGTTGCCTACACCTTAGAAGGTACTCCATAGCCTGAAATTAATGAATAAATAAAACTTGTAACTACTTACAGCCAATGTACCACACAGAAGCCAAATAGATATGATCATGTGCAAAATTATCACTATTTTGCAAGACGATGACAATCATGAATAATAACAGTTAAAAGGAGTTTTGCAGAGAGAAAGAAGGACAAATATTGAGCTTTGTTAAACCAGGTTATAGCTCCTAGTCTCCTACCACCATAACTTCAAAGGCAAGATTTAAAAGAAAAACCGACTACAGTTAACCAATTAACCGAAAGGTGAAGACCTTCAACGTAGGAAAACACCTAATCGATATGGAGATGCTATTCTTTTTTTGTATATAATTGGCTAAAAAAGTATGTACGCCAGATGAACCATTGCTCACAAGGTATTATGCCCGTGTGACAAGGCTTTTAGAAGTGTTTTTGGTTCTAGTCAAATAAGTAAGGTGTTTTGAAACCAAAAGTTGTGTTCTAAAGAGTTTTTTTCCCAACACTTTCACAACAAAAAGTCAAAACCTCGAGTAAGGCCCTATTTGGTATTGTGTCCCTATACTAGCCAAGAAGGAAGGAAAACAGCCAACCTACTTCATCTCTGCCCTTTTGACCCCTTTAATTTTTCTCCCATCTTTCACTACATACTCTCCCTTCTTTGTCCCTGCTGCTTCAAATGATTATAAACAAGGATAAACTTGCAGATGAAGTATTAAAGGTGGTAACAAAGAGGGTGGCATGGCTTGGCTGTTGCGATGGTTTAAAGCAACAAAAATAATATATTCTTTAGAGCAACCATCCAACGAGTTAGAAGGAAACTGTAAGCTCACAGTAGACCACTGTTTGCATGTTGTTAAATCTTGTTTCCTTGAACCATAATAATAACTCAAGAAGAACTTATCTCCTTCGATTTCAATGGATGAGCATGCATTAGAGAGGCAAGAAGGTTAGATTGTATTTTGCAAGACGAGAAGATGGCAAACAAGCGAACCAGAACTAATCATACTTCATTCAGGTGGTAGGATTACACACCATCTCTATTTAACAGAATGGTGGCATTACTAAAAAAGAAAAGAAGAAATTTAGGAGTCAAATCCAAAAGGGAAAAAGTGTTTGAGGGTAGTCATTGCTTTCAACCAACAGTTTAGGGGATTCCAAACATTTAAGCTTTTATTTTAAGTAAAATTAGTTGGACAGAGATCATGCCGGTTTCCAGTTATAATTTTTTCCATTAGAAATTTCATATAAATGTAAAATTTATGGAAAAGGAATGATTGAAGTATATACCTGTCTATAACCAATTGCTCGGGTTGCAGAGTTGGTATTTGGAAGAAGTCCTTTGTCAAGAAGCAATTTAGCCTCGGACAGAAGCCCATCATTCCCTACAGCCAAAATAAAGATAAGACAAAAGGAACTATTTAGGAGTTCATATTATGAAAATTTAAACAATATACAGCAAAAATATAAAGGAAAACCTTTAATTCCAAATGTGTCATATTTGTATGAAATTTACGTGAATATTATTGCATCTATCAGACTGAGTAAACATAAATACAAACATAATAACAGATAGCTATCTCCAAAAGCATTGATGGGGTCCACAAAAAAGACGGACAAAAAGATATTGGAAATTACAAAACTAGGAAACAAGAGTATACAAGTTAACCGATACCAAAACGAAAGCATCTCCTTTTGCACGAAGAACACTAAGAAAAGGTTTATGCAAACTCCAAGTTCTTCAAAGAAAAAAGATGGTCAAAGAGCACCAGTGCCTTTGTTTAGAAGTTAGTAGAAGCAAAACACAAGCAGTTCTTCCCAACAAACAGTCAAATCTGAAAGAGAAACACTACCATTAAACTAGCAAAGTTTTATAATAAGTGACACAATCTTTTCTTTATAACTTATTTCTGTTTCTACCAACGTAAGGAAATAGTTCAAACGACCAAGTTATCTAAGAATTACAGGACTGGGGTATATAGCTCATCGTAATGGAATTTACATTTCACTGTCAAATAATTAAGATAGGGCATAGTTGAATCTTCACAAGAATCATGACTCTTACAAGAATACAATTATTGCAGCCAGCAAATAAATGCCAAAAGTAAATGATTGCATTGTGGACATATGCAGTCCAGACAGTTTGAGATCCCTGTAGGAGAGGAGAAGAATATCATAGTCATGAACACAATCTACCTGAAATCATGTCTTCACACCTGTAATCAATTGATCTATACAGATCAAGTCTGCGGCTAGAGAGGAAAAAACAAATGAACTCATAGTCCAAGTCCTCTGACTCAAGTACATTGCCTGATTTCACAACATGAGACCTGTCCGCCAAATTTGTATCAATTTTGTCCTTGTAAGAATTGTATGGAACTTGGAAAGCAGATGGGGGAGATCCACTAGCCTGCCAAAACAAAACAAATGCAAAATAAATGATGAAGATTAATAATTAAATACCCATCAAACTAAAAATATGAAAGTTTATTTTGACTATATCCACCCTCTCCATGGTCCACTTCACATGCTTTAGACACCATTACACACTCCTAATGATGGGAAAGAAACAAAAACTATCTCAAGGCCAGAAGGGGGTAATAAGAGTGCGAATTTTAAAGAAAAGGATCTCCCGAGTCACTGCCAAACATAATAGTATAGTCAGAAAACATAAACAAATACCTTAATTATTTCAAGGCTGCGTCGTAAACGATACCAATTATTGGAAGGCAAAAGCTGGGCCTTCGGGTCTCCAGCTTTGACTACTAACTGCACAGCTGCATCCCAGTCATCATTTCTCTGTAATTCAGCAAGCTCAGAGTATACTTCTGCCGCAATCTC
>NBIL01062303.1:0-20284 GCA_002752925.1 Viola pubescens var. scabriuscula | reverse complement strand
AATTCCTTGTCTCTATTCTCCGTCTTATTAAACTCATACAATCTCTCCCTTTTTGTTCATCTAATTTCTATACTTGAAATTAAATAACACACAAATAGTATTTATGACGTCACGTTACGGCCGGTTAACCGTCGGGCTAGCAGCACCGAGCGGTTCCCTTCAATCGCAGTCGCGGACGATCGAGATTGCATCTCTCCCTCTCAGTCGCAATCACGCGATTCAACGGACAGGAATTTCACTAAGATCGTCAACCCATTCGAAATCGTTCGTAGTGGAGGCGGTGGGGCCATGGGATCGATCAGACGGTGGGAATGAAGCGGAGACTCAGCCAACGCCGCGCGCGTACTCGGTCGGGAATCACGCGGTGGAGGAGGAGAGCGAGACGAGAGGAGGAGATCGGGCGGTGGAGATAAATGGGAAGAGGAGTTTGGTGGAGAGAGGAGGGAGCAGTAAGAGTAGTAATGATCGGAAGATGGAGGTGGCGATAGCGGCGGCGGCTACGGTGGTGTTTGGGGTTGGGAATCGGGTGCTGTATAAATTAGCTCTGGTTCCGCTCAAGCATTACCCTTTCTTTCTCGCTCAGCTCGCCACATTCGGGTACTGTTACTTAACTGTTTTGTTTTTTTCTTGTTCGTTTTTTTATTATATTGCCAAAATCCTTTTTGCTGCTTCCACGGTTGCTAAATTCCTGCGTGCTCCACTTTTGGGAGTGAAAAGGCGTGGAAGCTGTGGAAAATTACCAACCACGGTCGCCGGCGTGATGACGTGGATTTTCTGTTTAGTTTTTATTTAAAATGACGTGGAGGGGGTTAGTGGAATTCTAGTCAAACTAGCTTAAAATAGCCGTCGGTAGTGTTTGGGAATTGAGATTAAGCAAAAGTCTAAAAAACAAAGATAAATTATAGGCAAAACACTGTTGTTATACTTTTTATTTGATAAATTACGTTCAAAAGGAGATTAATCTATTATACAAAAACTTCCATAATACCTGAGGAGATCAAAATATTGAGGCTAAGAATACATTTATTTATTTATTTTCCAGTGAATTTAATGGTACTCATCTGAATTAAAATTGGCGGCTTGTATAAAAATGTCAATGAAAAACTCTGAAATCACGAATCATGTCTTACACATGGACAGTTGTCCTTTAGGAGGATGTATCGTGCCCAACTCAACATCTTCATTCGTTTTCGTGTGGCCTCTTGTCCCTTGCAACCCCATTAGCTCTCTTTTTGTCCACATCTACATCTCTACTGTACTACCGACCCCTTATTTTTCTTTTTTATTTTATTTTATTCAATTGTTTTCCTTTCTTAGCGATGCTGGGCTGTTCTATTCATTTCTCAATTCATGCCGCGTGCTTGGTTTTTCAACAAATTATTATTTTCCTTGGCTAGAGTTTGGAATTTCAATAATGATAAACCCATTTGATATGAGTCGTTGGGAATCAATAATTGATTTTACTGCGTGGCTGCGTGGCTGCGTGCGGATTCTTTGGTTAACAAAATGTTTCTTTTTTCTTTTCCAGATTAGTTAAGTTGGGTTGGTGGCTCATGGTTCTCTTTAAGAAAAACAACGAAATGGATTCCCCCAAAAAATTGAAATAGATGAGTAGGTTTTACGAAAAGAGAGATTTTTCTAGGTGGATCTGTATATCATTGAGCTTTATGTTATATTATTGTCATTGTCGAAAGCGTAAAGATGCCAAGTCCACTTTGGATGAACTAAATTAATCACGCATTGAAGGCATTCATTCTCAATAGCTATACCGGAAAAGAAAGTGGTTCTTTTTCCCCGTAAAATCGTTGTCCAGGGATGCAAAAAGGAAAAAAAATTGGTAGAGGGAATCTTTGGGTAAAAAATTGTAGAGAGGCTGGAATTATTTATGTAAAAGAATCAGAAAATAACCAAAAAAAAAGGAAAAAAGAAAAATAATGATGCACAATTGGTAGGGCCAATGGAGATGAGGGCCTTAGAATAAGGGTCAAAGACGTTTGTGTGTCGCCACAGATATCTCACGTCAAAGAGAAAGTAGTACTTGATAGGCATAGGTAGGCTGTAGGCAGCTCTTGGAATATTCTAGTTGCACTCCGCACAGTGCTAATAGCACTCCAGGAGTTGTGAGAAAAACGAAGTCAAGAGTACAAAGATGAAAGATGTAACTAAGTGGAATGCTTTTGGCATTTTTTTGGAGTGCGGATATCAATCATTCCCAAGTTTCTTTTCAGCTATTTGTAGTAGTGGCGGGCCAGGTTGGGAATTGGTAGTTGGGGGTCTGATCCCTCCCCTCGGCCCTCCCTAGTCCCTCCCCTTCTGTCTGTCAACCTTTTGTTTTAGTGGTCCAGGAACAACTTTTACATTTCACATCATAATTTCATCACTTTCTTTTTTGGTACATGATTTCATCAAATTACATAACTTGCAAGCAACTAACTAAAAAGTTTATTTAGTACCCAAGGAAAAATTACAGTTGTTAAATCAAGAAAAAGAAGAAGGTAAAACATAGTTCAGTCATAATCGAAAGAGAAGAAGGCAAAACATAATTCGTCATAATCTAATTTGATTGATAGCTCCTATGTGCTGTTGTGGTGAAATCATGTGTATGCAGCTTCTTTTACGTGTGTGATAGCCTTTTGAATTGAATCATCGTCAATTTCTATGGAAATGAATGAAAAGCATGGAGTTAATCTCTAACCTCTGAAATGACAATGCTAACTATGGATCAATTATGCACATGTTCTCTTATTTCTTTATTTTTAGTTTTGATCATGTTGTTCTCTATCACTTACAGTTGACTTAGTGACTGAGCTGTAATTCAAGAGTCTTGCGCATAGCTAGTACATTGAAAAACCTGCACATACTGCAGCACAATTGGACATCCTGAAACGTGCCTTTTCATTTTTTCTCCTCCTCATTTTGCAATGCTTCTGTTTATTCTGCCAGATATGTTGTCGTATACTTCAGTATCTTGTACATCCGGTACCATGCTGGCATCATCACCGATGAGATGATATCTACACCAAAAGCTCCATTTATTTTTGTTGGACTTTTGGAGGCTCTCGCAGCTGCAACTGGAATGGCAGCTGGAGGTATATGTCTCATTGATGTCTGTCTGCATTTTCATTTTTGTTTGCTAAGCGTATGTTAGTATCTCACCCATTTAATTTGTTATATCTTCTACCTTGGATCAGCAATGCTTTCTGGAGCGTCGATTCCAATTTTATCTCAGGTGAGAAATATCCAGTGAGAGGGTTGCTTTTCACCCTGTTTCTAATTTAGCATTTTGGAGCTACAAAATTAAACCAAGGCACTAGGGTTGGCTGTGCAGCTTAGGGTCAAAACTGGGAACTATTTTTTTGAAGCAGAAATTATCCAATATTTGATAGTTAATTTGGTCTATTACTCCTCTGCAGACCTTTCTTGTGTGGCAGATTCTCCTATCAACAGTTTTTCTTGGGAGGAGATATAGAGTCAACCAGTTGTTTGGATGCTTCTTAGTTTCCGTTGGTGTAATAATAACTGTAGCAAGGTAATTACTCCCATTTGAAAGGTTGGTTAAATATGATCTCAGGTTTTTACATCAGCAAATTGTTGTGGCACAGTGTGGGAAAAATTACTGGATATTTGTCCTTTTGTGATCTTGACTTTGAATAACTATCATTTGTGCCTGGAGTATTTTATTTTTATGGCTGTGTTTACTTTTTGTAGTGGCTCTGGTGCTAGTCATTCACTGAAGGATGCCGGCATTTTTTGGAGTCTTCTGATGATATTTTCTTTTCTATTACAAGCTGCTGATACAGTATACAAGGTTGGCTTTCTAAAAAAGTGAGTTCTGATCTTGTTCTTTCTGTAAGACTAAACTGGGACATTTGTTGTCTGTAGGAAACTATTTTCCTGGATGCTCGTCAGCGGTTAAAGGTATGATGATGTTGGACTCAAGAAAATTGTTAGTGTGTAGTCTTTTAGGTTTTGATGCTAATATTTAGGTAATGTTGCTCCATCTGTTACAGGGAGGTTCCTTAGATCTATTCATTGTGAACTCCTATTCATCTGCCTTCCAAGTAGGTACTCTACAGCGAGTTGAAACATATGATATAGATGTCATTTACAGCTCTTTTACAGCAGAGGAATTAAAATTCTCATCTTCGTTTTTGTAGGCACTTTTCATATGCCTTCTTCTACCTTTCATGTCAAAATTATGGGGCATACCTTTTAGTCAGCTTCCGAGCTATCTTAAAGACGGCGCAGCTTGCTTTCTGAACATCGGTAGTTTATCAAGTGGTATGGCTTTTTTTTAGCAGCTGCCTCTCTTTTTTTTCCATCTTATTGTGGTCTACAACATATGACTTTGTTTGAATATGGTTATCTACCAGGATGTAACGGCGCACCTCTGCTGCCGTTGCTGTTTATTATTGTCAACATGGGATTTAACATATCCTTACTACATCTCCTCAAGATCTCCTCTGCTGTTGTATCTTGCCTTGCTTCCACATTTTCAGGTGTGTTAACATCTGTCATTACAGTTACTGCAACATATAGGCAATTAGGCCACAGCAATAAGGAATATCTGCACAATACGATTCTAGGAATGCAGAAAGTTCATCAATTTCAGCTTCTGGACTATAGACATGAATCTTTTTCTTAGACGTAAAAATGCATCCTATGTTCTGCTAGAAAATATACTCAACTCTTTCGGTTGACCAAATTTGTGGTATATTATGCTGTCATGTTGATCATCCAAGAACTGTTGTTCGCAGGCATCTGATTTCCTTTTAAGTTTTTCGTTTTCATATTAACTGCTTGAGAATTGACATTTTTTCTGGGTTTTCGTGGCAGTTCCATTAGCGGTGTATATGTTCACATTACCGCTGCCATTTCTCGGTGTTGCATCCTCCCTTCCGAATGGCTTTGTGGCAGGAGCAGTCATTCTTGTTTTAGGGGTGCTCCTCTATGCGTGGACGCCGCAAGAACATGCTAAGGCCAGTTAGTGCATCTTCCACGCTACCAGTTGCTTAACTAAGGACAGTACTGGTTTTCCTAATCATCTCCGTTTTCAACCTCAGGAAATGGGATGATTGCCAATAAATGGGAAAAAGGAAGAATGCCGAATAATAATTGTATAGTTGTGATTGTAGTAATTCTTTGTTGTAAAACATTGATGAATCATTTAGAAAGAAAAGGTCAATGAGCAATGACGTGGATCTTGTCAAAATGTTCTAAAAATTAATGCAACGGCAAGTACATTTCTAAAGCTTTAAGTAACTTACTACAATTAACAAATTAAAATGCACAAGAAAAGAATATCATTGGAATTGGATAACAAATCAACTGTATAAAAATTTCTGATTAACTTTGGTATTCTACTCGTAAATAATACAAATGAATTTCAGCATGTCAAATACATAGCCGTCAGCGAACTTACAATCATACCACCTATGTTAACAGCAGGCAAACCCTCATCTACTAGCTTCAATTTTCAAATTAATGTGTACAGGCAGTCATCTAAATGAAATATTTACAGAGCAGAGAGCACTATATCAGCACCACCAGAATAGCACTTGCATCCAAAACCTGTTGCCTGTCGCCTGACACTGGTAAATTATTAAGCGAGCAAATAACTTCAAGTAACCTATCAATATACAGGACATGTTTTCGCACTGACATGTCGTTTCCCACAAGCTATATGCAAAATGAATTGCTAATAAGCCTTAACTAGAGCTCATCAAGAGCAATATCAGCGGGGTCTCCGATCCAAGGCCGCCCTTCTCTCCATTTAAATTTAATTCGTAGTTTTCCATTAGCTTCCACCCCGACTACCTTACCCTTGCTAGCGTGCATCTCCATTCCCCATCCCCACCTCGGTGTCGCCATTCCTTCTCTGAATCTCACACTATCACCTACTTTGTATGCTCTGACTTTTTCCATCTCGTACTCTTTGCATAGCCAAAGCTGATCAAGGAAGCAAAATGCTACCAACAGCTCCCCGTCTTCCATTCGGTAAACCACTCCGATACTGCCATGAGTAACCTCTCCCCATTGGTATATGGGTGTAGTTATAGTTGATTTGACCCTTACCCAATCTCCAATCTGTAGCATCTCTTCTTCAATTACGATAACTTCTGATGGGTCGAGCATCCATGTCCTCGCGCCAGCTGGTGTGAAAATCCTTAGTTTTCCGTCAGCATCTATTGCTGAAATAAAACCAACATTATCATGCGCGTGGCCCGACCAACCGAATCGCGGTTGCTTTACACAAGGCTTCACCCTCACCTTTTGGCCTACTGCAAGTCTGTCCACTCTTTCAAGCTCATATGTTGGTCCCACCCATGTTTCAGATTCACCACAGAACCCAACAAGAACAGTGCCATTCCAGTCATCTCCTTCATATCCCATCCCTTGAACAACTCCGACACTTCCCGGCCCCAAACTCTTCCAGCAGGCAGCATCTTCTTTTAATCTTACCCATTCCCCCACCTCAAACATTTCTTCTACCTCAAAATCAGCGGGGTCACCCCTCCACAAGCTTTGCAAACCAGAAAATGAAACTCTTAATTCACCATCAGCATTTACACCAGTCACGAGGCCTCTTGAATTATGGCATGCCCCTCTCCACCCCCATCTGGGTTCAGCCAGTCCACTACGAAACCGAACACGCTGCCCTATTTTTATGCGAGCAACTTTTTCAACTTCTGAGAAGTGAACAGGCAGCTTCGATTGACGAAAACAACAGACCAGATCCAGGTAGTAAGAATCCTGTATGCTGTGCACTACTCCTATACTGTCCTTCCTAATGGTATTCCACTCATAGCTGTGTCTAGTCCCCAAAAATTGCTTCAACCTAACCCAGTCACCTACTAACAGTCCTGGAAGCCTTTCTGCATCGCCTGGAGAAACTTTCCACAAACTATCTCTGCCAGCAACTCGCACCTTAACAAGATAATCAGGAGAAAGTCTTTAATACAGCAGTTAAAGATTTCTAAAGGTAAAATGGCAACAATCTGAAAACAACCTACACGAGGAATCTAGCTAACTTAAATAATCCCCACATACCATTGGCGACGCATGAAAATTCTAGTTAATGGTTCATGCCACTCATTCCAATGCAAATACTACACCCATGAATTACCTGACATCAGAGTAAGGAATCTGCTATTGGATATTTTAACCCAAAACCACGGCTAAGGTGTTGAAACTTGGAGTTGGAACCACAATTGCATTAATACAAATTCACATTCATGTTATAACAGATACCACTAGGTTTTTATTGGTCAACAGGAAGAATCTACTTATAGTGACAAAGGAAAAGTATACTTACATTAAGGGTGCCATCCATGTCAATCCTTGCAATGCTCCCAATGGTAGCTGGACTTTCATTTGACCATCCAAGTAGTGGCTGAGTGACAGAAGGCATAATACGTATATCTTGACCCACTTCAAAAAACGATACCTTTTCCATGTCCGTCACACAACATGTAAAAGGTTTGCTTCGAAAGCAGAATGCAACAGCCATATCACCATCTTCTTCTATGCTATGGATAATACCAATACTAGTCTTTGTGACATCATCCCACCCATATTTTGGAGAGGGGACTGAAGCTTTTACTCTAACCCAATCACCAACCTGATTATATAAGACAAACGAATGATAAAGCAATGTTTACAGATATTCCAATAAGTATGGCAAATAAAAGCAACCATATAAACCCCAATTATACTACCTTAAATTCCTCCACCCTCTCCATGTCTGAAGGATCAGCTTTCCATGGAATGGAACGGTTTGGTATTTCAATTACCAGAAGACCGTTACTCTTTATGTCACTTATTCTTCCTGCACTATGATGTGTCTCACCACCCCAGGCACATCTGGGCTCTGCAACAGAACGCTTCACACATACCAGCTCCCCTATCTGCAAATTGCAACATCATTAATTCAATACAGTATCTTCAGGGACTAGAATACATAGAGGTGATTGTGAGGACTACATAAAGAACAGTTTCCTTCCAAAATTTGAGAAAAAATGACGCGAAAACCAAACGTATTCTACTCACTCTGAAAGGATCAACCGGTTCAACCTCTTCTGGTTCACAGAGCCATGGACTGAACAAGTAACTGAATTCTACCAATAAACTACTATCAGGTCTGATACCACATACTATCCCAATACTTCCAGGAGTAACAGCCCCAAGACCATGCTTTGTAGCCACAAGTGTGTTGTGAACACGAACCCAGTCACCAACCTTGAATTCTTCAAACCTATGAAAATCTGCAGGATCAGCTTGCCACCCCCTAGAAGCACCAGTAAACCCAATGCGCATAATCCCATCATCTTCAATGCATAGAACAGTTCCTATGCTATCACGTGATTGTCCATGCAATTCAAACCTGACAAGAAAAATGACCATCTTTTAGCTTCAATAACTTCCTAAAAGGGCATATGAGGTAAGAGTCCAGACACTTGCAATGTTCAGAATAAAAAAAAAATCACACTAGTTGTGCATCCAGCAAAGGTCTGTTGATGTTTTTGTATAAAGCTGATATGACCTCTTAAGAGAACCACTGGCCCAACCCTTGACGGTTATTGATGATGAAATAAAGCCTACTCTCAACCAAATAAAAATGTTTAAAAGTCCACCCTACTTTTTAAAGTCCCACCACTCCAGAGGATGAGCCCTAAGGGTAAAATCCAACTATGAGATGATAAATGTTGAACTCTTAAGCCCCATGAAAGAGTAAACAGAGAATTCCTAAGCAGGTGAAAAGTTGGAATCCTTGAATCTTAGCAAATGTGAGACCATTAACAATCAAATGCATTATCACCTTAACACCTGCAATAACAATCATGAAGAACAATACATAGTAGCATTTCTAACAGCAATTATAAAGATTAATACCTAGGCTGTTTGATGTCAGGTTTAAGTTGAACCAGTTGTCCCCTGTCCAAAGGAATCACTTTCATGACTTCATTTGCCAAGGGATGAGCAACTCCAGTGCAAAATGATACAATAAGACTACCATTGTCTGGAATACTCCGTACAAAACCAACACTACCATGTCTTGCACCTTGCCACCCATGCGCAGGCTTCTTAACACTTCTCTTAAATTTCACCCAATTCCCCACTTCAAATCTACAAGTCATTCCAAGCACATAGCATTAGCATATTGTCAAATATCATTTCATCATTGGCATATACCATAACAGTACTCACATTGTTGGAGACAAATAAATTCCCTTGTTAGCAAGTGCCTCCATAAGATCTTCTGAAATCCATTCACGAGGCAGGCCTTCTAAAGAGTCGCGTAAGGTCTTACCACTGTTTCCGATTATGTACATACATGCAAAGAAGGCAAACATGTATATATAATATCAATTGATTGTACATGTGAACACTGTATAAACTATTTGCAAATTTAGATAAAAAACGCTTGATGTGCATACAAGCAAAAATGGAAAATAAAAACATCAAGACCACTACTTTTACTCACCTGTTATTTCTTATTTCAGTGACTACATTTGGGCATTTCAGCATAAGAATGATACAGTCAAGGTTTGCTGCATCAGCAGCAATATGAAAAGCATTGTCACCATCATCATCCTAATCATGATTACCAAAAAAGTTACTCAAAACAGAAGTAATATCAACCAATTATTGTGCAATCATACAAACATAGAAATTAGTTAAAGTTCATACTGTCAATAGTAAGAACAGAATTAAAAACAGATAGATACAAAGCCAACCTGCAAATTACAATCAGCTCCAGCAGCCAACAGCAACTCAACACATGGTTTTGCACCTTTAGCCAATGCCAAATGAAGAGGTATCGTGTTGTGCACGTTTCGGATATTAGCATCCACTCCAGCATCAAGAATAATCTAGTTTAAAAAAAGCAAGCATCTTTCTTATCAGAATTTGGAGAATACTTCCAATCTTCATTGCACACTTTTAAAATTGAAGCCTCAGGTGCTCTAAGATGACTGCCCCTTTAAGAAGGTTTTTTTTCTTGAACAAGTAATAAAAAAGCCATTGCGAGAGAGAGAGTAACAAATTAAATGTGAAGGAGAGGCACCAGGAATCACCTTGACCAACTCAACATCGTTTTCCATGGAAGCTGTATGCAAAGCTGTTTGATAATGTTCGGGATCTTGGGCAGCTGGGTTTGCTCCAGCTGCAAGCAGTAATCTCACTAATTCTCTGCCCTCTACGAAGAAACATAAGTATATTTATCAAATCAAAAGGATATTTTATATGCAAGCAGAGGCTGAGGCAAGTAAGGAGATCATGTATAGTATTCTGCACTCTATCCGAACAAAAGAAGACAATATAAGCTTTTCCTTCTTTTTTTCTTCTGATAAGCAAGATGATAATATAGACTTATATACACACACACTCCAAACTCAGACATACATGCTCCAAACTCAGAGCTTTAAACAAACTAGTCAATTGTTTGAGTCTTCTTTCCTGAATGGATAAAGAAAAAGGAACGTACTTACACAATAATGCCAATGACGGAAAAAACAGTTTGAAAATCCAAGATCACTTCTAAGTCAACAATCAACATACACATGCCACATCTTTTAATGGGGTGAGGATGATAATATAAGAATATGAAACTTATAATCAAAAGAAAAGTAACAGCATGACAATCACATATGAAAACAAAATTTCGAAATAAGCAAAACAAGAAAAGAAAAAAGAAGACGACTTGAACAGGATTATACAGAACGTCCAATGGTATGAAATAACAATGCCACTACCTGTTTCATGATCTTTCCTTAAACAAGCTGCGGCACATAATGCTGTTCCAGCTGAACTTGGTATGTCAATTGCTTCAGCAATCTCTTCTGCTGACGCAACTTCAAGCCATCTCTTGACAACAGCCACATTTAGCGATTCTATGCAGATGTGCAATGGCCTGTTATAATAGAAGGTAACATAGAAAGAGTTAATGGACTCAGTGTAAGAAACACAAATTAGCATACTGCAGATAAACATATATTTCTACCGATGCAATATTAATCCAAAACACACACATCTACAGTAGAAATCCACATAGGCCATATTCTTGTGCTCCAAAAAGGAAGGAATACTTCCATATTACTGACTGTCTGAGTACTGTTGTTCATAATTCTACTGCAAGTAAGACTTGCGTGTTAGTAGTATTTTGTGTGTGGTCTATCATTCGCAAACTTTCATGTATGGAGTTACTCTCAAAGGCTAATCCTCAGCATTGTTCATTAGTGGAACAAAAGGTGATTTGATATGGAAAAACATGAACAAATGGATATTAATGTTTTCCACAGCACAGATGAGACTGACTAGCAGAATAATGCAAATAAACAAGGACTACAAAACCATTAGTTAAGATGGTGCACGAAGCTGTGATATCCATCATCCAGGGAACACATTCATCACAAAATCAGGAATATCATACATGCTTGAAAACCAAAAGCGTTCATTTACATTGCTGAGAAAAGTTAACCAAGTTATCATGTGCAAAGCGGTACGAACTCTCACGTCAAATTTTTTGAATTCAAAGCACTCATTGATCTGCATCCTCCATTTTCCAAAATGACAATAGCACATTCCGTATATTTCCCAGTGACGGCTAAATGCAACACAGATTCACCATCATCATCCACTGCATTGGGATCAGCACCAGCCAACAGCAACTCCTGTAACCAGTTCAGCACGTTTGGTATGGTCAGCCATGAAGGACTAAGAGGGAACAGAAATTTCCTAATCAATTCTTGGTCATGGGGACTTACCAACATGCAATCAGGTTGTCCGTAGTATGCACATACATGAGCAACTGACCGACCAAAGCCTTCCCTCATCCGAGACGTAGCATAATCTGATCTTCCAATAAGAGCTCGTGCACATTCTGGAGATCCAGCTGCTAAAGCAAACACTATCGGTGGATTTCCATCTTTGTCAGGAATATCCACATCCACATCACTGTATGCTAAAATAGCATTAACAAGTTTTGGGCAACCACGTCTACAGGCCAAGTGCAATGCAGTTTGGCCATCAGCATTATGTGCTTCTAGTAGAGAAATAACTGAACTGCCATTGTTTCCTGCAGCAGACTTGGCCAGAAGATCTCTGCACAAATGACTGGATTCCTAAGAACTCTTGAAGATTCTGACTAAGAAAGCGCATAAAACAAGGACTAACCTAACACCATCCAAGTCCCCTTTAGATAAGAGTTGATGCAAATGGTCGCTTTTAACCTGGAAAATGTCCAAGACAGATGTAGGAGACTGCTCCAACGTATCAATTCTAGAACAGCTTGCAAGTACCCTGGAATTGATAAATATGAAGCACTTTCAAAATTTTGGTAAATAAATAGAAGATCGAGAAATGTTTAGTAGCTTATTATTAATAACCGTTTAAGCATAATACTCACAGACCCTTTACATCTTTAAACCAAATGAAAAGCAAGAACAAGCAACACAAAATGAGCACTAAAATAATCCCAAAAATGTAATCTGAGATGGATTGAAGTTTGGCACTGAATAATCTATAAAGAGAAACTAAACTGAAGTAAGAAACACAGAAATTGAAAATTCTTACGTAGTAGGAACCACAGGACCTTGCGGTATCCCTTGCAAATGGCGAAGAAATACAGCAAGTATTGTATGAAACGTTGGTCTCTTCGATGCCTTAAACTGTAAACAGTCTCCAATCATCCTCCACAACTCTGTAGGAATTCCATGACCGACAACTCCTACATACTCTGGAGGCGACCTTCCATCCTTAACAATAGCTCGATGTATTTCGTCATTATTTAATCCAGCCCACCTGCAGACAGACACTAAGATGAACAAGATAACACATGAAAACAATCAACATTCTGAATTGATCTCACTTACGGAGTGAAGCCAGTGCACATCTCAATAAGGGCACAACCAAAGCTCCAAGAATCGTATTGTGCAGTTAAAGCAATCATATCATCTCTAAACAAGTGCAAGGACTTTCTTAAGGGCTCCCAGGCCTCAGGTGGTGAGTAATGTGGGTTTAAGTGCATACAATCAGTACAGCAGTGCTGTTTCGGAGGATCGACATCATGCATACTAACTCGAGCTTTTGCGCAGAAAGGTTTCTTCAGGATCATGGGGAGTCCATAATCGGAGACAACTGCACGGCCACTCTCGTCTAGAAGGAAATTCGAGGGTTTTAAGTTCATGCACACCACACCTGCCGCATGAAGCTCAAGAACTCCACGCGCCACATCAGCTCCGTATCTACAATAAAGAGAAGATTATGGATTTCCAATTCACATAAAAGCGAGTTATAGAAGACTAAAACAACCTTAGGATTTGGTCGAGAGTGAGACGGCCGCCACTCTGCTGCATCTGTGACTGAACGGAACCGCAACACTTCTCCATTACGATGCATAACTCGTTGTGTTCCGTTCTGGTGACTCCATGAAATCCACAGACGTCCCTACACCACATGGATTTACTCCTTAGATTCTCCAACTCCTTCTCCACCCAATCAACATCCACCACGTCATCACTCTTCACTCGCCTCACCATAACCTTATGTCTGCACCTGCTGCTCTCTTTCTTCTTCTTCACCAGCACTCCCTCTCTCCCTTTCCCCATCCTCAGCTCGTGATCCCTGCACAAACTCCCACCCAACCGCCTCCCGCCACGCAAGCAGGACGGATTCCGACTCTGACCCCCGCCTCCATCGTCATCATCTTCTCCGCTGAGGTCAGATTCAGAGTCAGTGTCGTGCGAGGAGGAGGAGGAGGAAGGTATGAGAGATGACAAGAGGGAGAAGTTCTTAGGGAGGGAGAGGAGGGAGTTGCCGATGGGGGACAAGTGGCGGCATTTTGGGCAGGAGAGGGAAGGTTTAGGTGTAGGCTTGGCGGAGGAGTTGAGGAGACGAGAGAGACAAGGGAGGCAGAAGGAGTGGCCGCAGGAGAGGAGGAGCGGCGCGTGAGAATGGTCATTGTAGGCGGTTTGGCAGATCGGACATTTAGGTACTGGGATGTGACGGATTCTGCTCCGCCTGCCTGGCATGGCGTGTCGTGGAGCGAAAGAGGAAGAGGAGACTTGGAAATGGTAGAGCAGACTCAGCAGAGGAAGAAGAAGAAGAAACAGATTACAGATGGAGAGTAGAGAAGGAAAGTTTAAAAAAAAAAAATTATTTGTTACTGTATTTTTTAAACATTATTGTTGGTATAATTTTCAGGTGAATTTTTTTTTTTTTTGAAATCGTCAATAAATTCAGTTGCGGGGGTGTACGGTTGTTGAAAATGGGAATTTGTTTGCCGCGTGAGCCTACAGAGGTCAATGAACTTTCGGCTACGAAAAGTCGCAGCTACAGTACAACAACCGCTGACCTCTAAGTGCTCTTGGGTCGGTTTGACCCGGCCCGTTTTTAGTTGGAGGCCTACTCCACTTTAGGGCCTAGTTTGTTGATATGAGACCGTAATTTGGGCCGAGAAGGTACACGTGTTTGGTTTCTCACTCTAGGATTATACTATCCATCGGTTAAATTTCAAACGGTTTAAATTTTACATTTGTTTATAAAAAAAAAATACCCTAAATAATTTCACGTTAGTTTAAATGTTTCAAATAAACTAATTAAATTTTAAATTTTAAAGTAGAAATTCAAAATTTTTAAATTTCTTAATCTAACTCTAATTTTCAAAGGTTGAGCTCATACGTTTAAGTAACGATACGATTGTCGAAGTTGCCCACGAATGTGTTTTGGATAAATAGGAGTGAAGTTCGAACTCATTCTAATGAAGCTCCGAGTGTTGTTTTTTTTTTTTCCTTTTTTTTTAACAACCAACAATGCCAACCTCAAATGGGCTTCAATTAGATCTAGGCCACTGTTACAATATGGGCCAGGCTTAAAGAATATTCTTTTCACCACCCCGGTTCCATGGTTCAATAACAAGATGACTACTGCAAGTCTGCAACTGCAAGAGAAGTGACACAGTCGTCTCTACAGTCTATACTCTACACAGAGAAAGGCCATAAACAAGTAACTAAAGATGTTAAGAGCATCACCAGCTCTATCTGCTCTTAAACTTTCTTTTATTCCTACACTTTCCTTCTCTTCTTCTTCCTCTTCCTCTCATATCCACAAACTCACTACATTTGCTCCACTCCTCAACTCCATTCCCCACAAAACCCTCACACAAAAATCACTTTCTGTTCTGCTCAAGAGGATCCCAACTATGTTGGGCCGCCATCGTTTTGCTCAAGGTACACTTGTATCATCATCCCATCATTCAAAACTCTATTTTTCTACTATCTAAGATTCTGATTAGCTCAAAAATAAAATAAGCTATGAGAGTTTCAATCTTTTTATGTTTTCGGTTTTGGTTTTGTGTTAGCTTCCTTTAGTTCCGCGAGCAGCTCTGAAGGTCCTACAGAGAGATTAGTACAGCACTTGCTTGTTAAAGAAAATGATGTCAAGCTTTTGTCGGAGATTCAGCAAAGAATTGCTGGAGGTCTGTCCTCATTCTTTTGCTATTAGTTTTGTTTGATGATTTTTGGAAAATGGGAATGGAAAAGAATGCATCTTTATAAGGTTTCTGAAATGTAGTTTTCCAATGATAATTTATTGTTGTTTGCTTGATGAAGGAGAGGACTTGAGTGATCTTGCTGTGGAATACTCAATATGTCCTTCTAAACAAGAAGGGGGGATGCTTGGCTGGGTCGGGAAGGGTCAAATGGTAACCCAATGGGATTGAATTTGTGTTTGTGGATGTTTTTGATTATTTATGATTCTGGGAGAGGCTCTTTCCTGATAATATATTTGGCTTTGATGTTCGAGTGGGCTTAATGACACGTGACACAAAATGATAGATGAATGGGTGACTGAACTTTGCTGGCCAGTTTTGTTGATATTTTATAGTTTCAAATGTCTAGGTACCAGAATTTGAGGAAGCTGCATTCAGTGCCCCTTTGAACAAAGTCGTGAGGTGTAAAACTCAATTTGGATGGCATTTGCTGCAAGCTATTTCAGAAAGGTATGACATAGTCGCTTAATTTGTTCTCTTTTCTTTATTATTTAAGATCAATGGCATTGTTGAGTGAGAATGCTTGCTTCCCATGTGCTTATCTCCTGCTACATTTGTAATTTATGTTACTAGGGAACAGCCTTTGCTTCAAGTCATTGAACCTGATCAGCTTTATGTAAAAATGCAAGATCCCACGTTTTTGGAAGAGGCTCAATTGATTGATGTTCGAGAACCTGATGAAGTGTAAGCCTTTTTTTTCATTTTACTCCCCTGCTTATGCTGATATTCTCCATGTTCAGAGGCTAAGTTTCAGACCTGATTGAGATGCCCTCTAAAGGTTCACAATTTGTAGCTGCATGTAGGTTTACTATTTTTCTAGCTACAGGACGGTAATAAGTTCAAGTTATTGATCTTATGCTGTGATAGTAAATACGTTTTCAGTTGTCTAGACAGGAAAGATTTGCACGTTAATACTATCTTTCATAATGTTGGAACATTTTTTAATTCTGTGAGGCTTAATTGACCGGGTCCCTTCACGACACTTTTCCCTTTTTAACTGGATGGGGAAATTTAGGTAAATTAGGAAGAAATCAGATGGTCACAATATCTGTCTAGAACATCGAGTACAGTGATTGTGTAGTAAAACAATGGGAAAGTTCTGTATGTGATGCCTAGCTCAAATATTTAACGTCCATGAAATCGAGATTTGTCCTTCTGCACAAAATCTGATTTGGGAGATGAGGAGGCATCTCTCCGATCTGCACAAGAATGCTTGTGCTTTGTGAATACTACAGTGTTGCCATATTTCCTTAAGGAGCAGTTGTCCTTGTCCAATTTCTGTTTTAAATACCTGTTTTCCTTGTTTATGATGGGTATCATGTGTTTGAACTTTTAACTTTACTCTTTATGTTCACATAACAGGGAAAAAGCTTCTTTGCCAGGTTTCCAAGTTCTTCCACTCCGTGAGTTTGGAACCTGGGGACCAGAAATTACTACGAAGTTTGATCCGGAGAAGGATACTTATGTTATGGTGAGTACATTCTTTAATTTACCAGAAATGGTTCCGGTTCCTTGTTGACCTTTGTTTTGTTTGTAACAATGAAAGGGAATTGTTATTGATGGAAGTATCACACATTGACTAATTTTTCCCTTCACAATTCATGGGAAATGTTTTTTTCAGCATTTCCACTTAAGATGTTGAATTTTGTTGGTGGGTAATCAAGCATTTCTTTTTCCTTCTTTTTTGCAGTGTCATCATGGTATGCGGTCCTTACAAATTGCCAAGTGGTTGCAAACACAGGTAAAATCCTTCTTTATGTGCTGCCTTATTCTCTTATTCATTTTCCCCAAGATAAATTGCTTCTGAAAGTGTTTGTATACATTAGGGAAATGTTTCTTTAAATTTTTTTTCTTAGTGTATTAGATTCTTGTTTCAGAGTTCAATTACTGCCATAAATTCAACTTAATATTCTCCTCTTGTTTTTTGGAATTGAAAACTGAATGCACCCTAGAGTTGAAACTAAGTATCCAAAAAATGGGAAAAGAAGGTGAGTATAACTCATTGTTGTTGGTCTGTAAAAGGTCACTTTTGCGAATGCCTCAGTACAATATCTGCCTGAATTTTTTTTATAGGTTAGCTTGCACCTTCCAACTTCAACTTTAACTAGTAAAACCATTTCATTTCCTGCATCTTTAAGTTAAGACTTAAGAGCCACTAACTATATCCACCTTTAAATTAGAGTGTTAGATAACTTGTAGTATGTGAAGCCTCAATTGATAGAAGATGCAAGATTTAAAGTAGAAAGTGCTAATGGAAAAGGATGCACTGTGTTACTGGCAGCAAACTTGCGTTTTCTATTTTCCATAATTTTCTAGATAACAGAAAGGTAACAGATACAAATTGCTATCAAATCCTTTTTTGGATTGTGACCACATCTTGTTCGTTCGCTACACCGAGTATCTTTACAAAACCTGAAGATAGAAAATGAAAAAAAGAGAGTGTCAAAGCTTTATCAGAATCCTGTTATATCTCCTCCATACTATTCTCCGCCACTTGGTTTCTGTTGTATCTGTATGATCTATCCTACAAGTGAGTTCAGTATCTTACTACTTAGACCGGGTGCACAATGCATTTTTGGCTTAAGAATGACAGTTGTTATCAACATTATTTAATTGGTACTTGAGAGTTTTGGACAGGTGTGGTTTGTTATTTGTCAATATGGCTCTGATTTTTCGTTTTTGTTTTATGCGATTTTGGCTGCTCAGGGTTTCAGGAAAGTATTTAATGTGTCTGGGGGAATACATGAATATGCTGTCAAGGTCGATCCATCAATCCCTACTTACTGATAGTTTTTCTCCTTCCAATTGATGAAATCATTTCTGTTATAATTGAGACTGTTAGGTTGTATAAGGAATTTTGATAACTCGCCTCATTCTGAAATCATATTGATTCGATCATTTGGTCTCATTCAACCAATTTGATGTCCCCGCTATTGGAAATAGTGTTGTGAACTGATCCAAATATCTCCTTTCTGGTTATTTGGGCTAGAACATCTTTTGCCTTATTCCTTTTGTAGAGTTTATAGGGACGGATTCCATTTTTGTTGCTGTAGTTTTTTTAGTATACTTCATTACTGTTTAAAATCATACTTTGATTACTGATTCGAGTAACTGTTTGAAACTTGAAAGTACGGATGTTATTTCCCAGAGTCTTTATGAACCTCATGGGAGTTTTCTAAATCTATAGGAGTAAATACCATACTTATCATAACCGAACATGGCATCAACCGCTCGAGCTCTTAGCTCAATGAGTGAATGGAACTACCGGATTTGTCAAGTGGATCAATAGCTAACATTCCTGTCAAACCAGTTCAACTGCTTTTCTGATCGGATTCAACCGGTTTGAGGTCTAGGTCTAGATCGCTGGTTTATCAGTTGGACGGGCTGGTCTGATCATTGTTTTCTATCTTATGCTGCTCATGATACTAGTCAAGGCAGTCATTATCAACTTCCTGAAGAGTATTGAATCTTGACCTCTCTGTAGAATAAAACAAGGGAACAAACCTTATCATTTTGGGCAAATGCTGTTCTGTAATGCTCAATATATAGATAGCTGTAATCTATTATTATTACCAACATAAATAGTTACATGATTTTCCCGCGAAATTCTCTCATTCTTTGTCTAAAAGTCTATCCTTTCCCTAATTTGCAAAAACGTACCAAAAGACTCATTCAACACATTTCATACACACCAATCCTAAAATCCCTCACTATCAGTCCTCTCTCTTGTGTTACACCATCCACTCTGTATTTTTTCCACCTTTTTTTCTTCTCTAACATTGATACGTCTCTCTTTCTAAATCATCTATTTCCCCTCCATCATCAAAAAGATTGCAAGAACTTTCACCCGCTCGGGCTTCCGGCATTACTACCCCTTCTCCCCCTCTCCACCTTCTTCATTCCTCCATCAATGGGCAATTGTTGCTCTCGTGGTAGTGGTGCAGGGAATGCCTCAGGTGAAAGTGAAAATGCCGCAAATGATGCTGCGAATAATCCGAGCAACGGTCAACAAGGGGATTCCTCCACCCAAAAACCCAAGACCGCTCCACCTTCACCTCCTCCAGGAGCTTCCCCTAAACCCGCCAAGGCCGCCCCGATAGGGACGGTCTTAGGCCGGCCGATGGAGGATGTGAAATCAATCTACACCATTGGTAAAGAACTTGGCAGGGGCCAATTTGGTGTCACACATTTGTGTACTAACAAGGTGACTGGAGAGCAATTTGCTTGCAAAACAATTGCTAAGAGGAAACTTGTTAATAAGGAAGATGTGGAGGATGTTAGGAGGGAGGTTCAGATCATGCACCATTTGACAGGACAGCCTAACATTGTGGAACTCAAAGGTGCTTATGAGGATAAGCATTCTGTCCATTTGGTGATGGAGTTGTGTGCTGGAGGTGAGCTGTTTGATCGTATCATCGCAAAAGGTCATTACACCGAACGCGCTGCAGCATCCTTGCTCAGGACCATTGTTCAAATTGTGCACACCTGCCATTCAATGGGAGTCATCCATAGAGATCTCAAGCCTGAAAATTTCCTTCTGCTCAGCAAAGATGAGAATGCCCCACTCAAGGCCACTGATTTCGGTCTCTCTGTGTTCTACAAGCCAGGTCGCTATCTTTTCTGTTTCTCTGGTGTGGTACAGTAAAATTTACATTAACACCTGTAGTAACATTGGTTTCATCAATTTTTTGCAGGGGAAGTTTTTAAGGATATCGTCGGCAGCGCATACTACATTGC
>NBIL01062281.1:0-11058 GCA_002752925.1 Viola pubescens var. scabriuscula | reverse complement strand
ATGGAAGAAGTAGAGAAGATCATAGCAATAGAGGATACAACTTTCCCGACCAAGAAAGACATCAAACAGGAAGAAATGGCTAAGAAAGCTGAGAGGAAGGCCAAGAAAGCAGCAAAAGTTGAGAAGAAGAAAGAAAGGAGATAATGATGCACCTCTATCTTTTCCACCTGCACCTGCAAAGACAGAAATGGAGAAAAAAAAGAAGGAATTTATGGATATATTTAGAAAAGTGGAAATTAATATTCTTATGCTTGATTTGATTGCTAAAATTCCTAGCTATGCTAGATTCCTTAAAAGTTTATGTTCTAACAAAAAGAAACTTGCAGGAGTTGAATAGATTAGCTTAACCAAGAATGTTTCTTCAATATTCCAATCCAGGCTCCCAGAGAAGTGCACAGACCAAGGCACATTCGACATTCCTTGCAAGATAGGAAGCAAGAAAATATTTTTTGTTGTTAAACCTATTGTGAAAAGAAGATTTAAAAATAAAAAAACCTACCATAAAAGAAGATATATCATAGTAGCGTACTATGGTAGCGGAGCCAAGTGGTTCTTGTTTAGGAGAGGGTAAGGGTAAGGGTCTTATGCTTCCCCCTACTTCTTACAACAAGAGATAAGCATTTGGGCGCTTGGTCAGCCAGAAAATCCGTTGGTCAGCCCTGGAAGAGGTGGTCCCGGTGGTGGTCCCGACCAAATAGCAGATCTCTTGGTGTAAGAGTCAGAAAGAATAATATTTTATCTTTATCTTTAATTGAAAGTGTTGTGATAAATCTTTGTTACTATGAAGAGATTTGGTAAGCTCTTTGGAAGCTCCAGTAAAAGCAATTATACCAATAATGAACACGATATAATAGATAATAGTCTAGAAGACTATAATCGCCAATAAGTACATATCGCAAAAATTAAACAACAACTAAGAAACTGGACAATTCCAAAAGAACCTAAAAGAAGGGTATATCAAATTGGAACATTTGAATTATTTCAAGATTATCTAATATAAACAATAGAACAAACAGTTCCCTTAAATTCTCAAGAAGAATCAATTCAATTAATCGAAACACACCAAATTGATGAGTTTAGACGAAGGTATAAATTCTTACACATATGACTAATACAAATTGCCGTTAAACCTTTGCACAGGCAAGGACTTGACTCTCCTATATTAATGTGCCTAAGAGATGCAAGATTTCGACAATTTGATGATTCACTTTTAGATGTATTCTAGTCAAACTTAGTTAAAGGACCAATCTATCTTAACTATTATCCAAATTTTACAATATCGTTATTCGATCCAAACATATCAAAAGTTTTAATTCTAAACATTAAGACACCAGATAATATGATTGAGAATTCAAGAAACATTGCATTAATATATAGAATATATTACAAAGTTATGTCTACAAACATAAGCCCAAAATCCATAAGGCATTCTCCTAAAAAAGAAACACTCCTAATAGAGGCTAACACTGAACACGCCATGATATAAACTCCTAAGCTATTACAATGGGATCAAGTAACATTTCCTAATGAATGGGTCTTGCCCAAAGCTAACGAGGCACATGCTATAAACCCTAGAACTCAACCGGCTAGAGCAGAGGAAGATGAACAAGGTAATATTAAGTTAATATTTGAAACACCAAGTATAACAAACTCTCGAAAATCTACAAGTGATATAGAAATACCAAGATCAAAAATGACTATGAGTCTATCAAACTCTATATTAAGAGGTGTAGATTTTAATAGAACAATTCCAAGACCATATTATGCCGATCAAAATAGTTTTCAAACTTGTGATCGGGAAACATTAAGATCACCCTTACCTACTCATAGTGATATGAGGTATTCAAGTTAAATAAACATGAATAAAAAGGAATATAAAATAGACAAGGAAAGACTAAGAAAAGAATTTTTTAGCCCTTCCAAAAAGGAATTAAGAACCCAATTCTTCAAGGCTTACACTAAAGAAGAAAGAGATTACATCCAAGAAAGATTTTATTCAGACCTAGAAACATTACAAATACACATTCCCTTCTTTACCTGGTTTAATCAACAAAATGATCTACTTGACATAAGGAATGTAAATATGATAAAATCACCAATACAAACATGAAAAAATGCGAGAAATACAGAAGTAAAATTTGTTTATCCACCACTAGAAGAAGTTATAATCAACAATCATAATACAAAAATTTATGCTTCACCTATAAAAGAAATCAGGGAAGAAAATAGAGAAATAAACATAAAAGACATAAAAAATATTCAATCACAAAATAATTATACTAACATTTTATTAAACACTATGGCACAACAACTAAACATAATAAAAGACAATATTCCTCCACATGTTCAGTATAAAGGATATACCTCAGGAATCGAAGGAAGCAAAAAATGAGAAGAAAAGACTAAAAAACTTAGTCAACCACTATTTAAACCAAATGAAATCCCAAACTTCAAAATGAATTTCAAATTTACAAATGAAGAACAAATTCTAGAGAAGATTGAAGAGAAACTAAATAATTTAAATTTAAGATCAAAAGATCAACTTGTTGTTTTATCTGATGAAGTTAGAGAAGATGATATTGAAAAAATTTCCGAACAATTCAAAGAATTAAAAATAAATAAACTCAGAGGTAGGAATTACCAGAGACCAAAAATCAAACATTTTTATCCAAGATCTTCTTTTCCTGATATACAATCAGAAGAAACGAATACTAGAATTCAGGCTAATTACGATGGCCAAAGTATAACTGAATGGAATCTTGACGGGCAGCGAACATAATATAATAAACATGCTGGAAGTTGTAATGATGGCAGCTACGACATAGAAACTGAGAGGAAATACAGATAAACAAGTAGCTCATATAATTATAGCAGGATTCTCAGGACAACTCAAAAGTTGGTGGGATAATTATCTCACTATAGAAGAAAAACTTACAGTAATTGAATCAGTAAAAGTAGAAAATGAAGAAATAAAAGAAGACGCAACAAATGTTCTAGCTTTTACAATCTTAAAACATTTTGTAGGGGAACCTGGTCAAATTCAAGAAAAAATAACATAAATTTTATTAAATTTAACTTGCCCAAAACTACAAGATTTCATATGGTATAAAGATATATTTTTAACAAAAATATTTTTGAAAGAAGACTGCAACCATCCCTTTTGGAAAGAAAAATTTATATCAAGATTACCAAAACTATTTGCAGAAAAGGTAAAAATAAAAATAAAAGATGTATACAAAGGAATAATTCCATACTCACTTTTAACCTATGGAGAAATTATAAGTTTTATCAATAACGTAGGATTATCACTTTGCACTAATCTGAAACTAAAGGCGAAAATAAAAAATGAAAATATACAAAGTAGAAAAGAACTAGGATCATTTTGTTCCCAATATGGTTATGAAACTATTATGGCGCCATCAAGAAAATACAGAAAATAAAGAAAACAAATAAAAGAAAGATAGAAAAATCAAAGGTATTATGAAAAGCCCTTTCAACCCTATAATAAGAAAACCTACCATAAAAGAAGATTTAAAAATAATCCAGGAAATAGAGAAAAACCTACCTGCTACAAATGCGGACAAATAGGACATTATAAAAATAATTGTAAAATGAAAGAAAAAATACAAGAACTACAAATCAACGAAGAAATAAAAAATCAAATGATTCAATTATTAAATTCTAGTATTGATGATGACATTGAAGATGTTAGTGACGGAGAAATTTATTCAAAACAAGAAAACTCTTCAGAAGATATAAATAGCTCTGAAGAGTATAATAACATATGTTCATGTGCATATAAACAAATCAATGTTATCACAAAAGATAGAGAAATTCTCATGGAAATCCTAGAGAAAATAGAAAACCTTGATGTACAAAGAGAGTACCTAGATAGACTAAAAACTTTAATAAATCAAGAAAAATGAGTAAAAGATGTGGAACCTTATAGTCTAAAACACATGATCAGTCGACTTTTCAAACAAGAAGCGATAGTTACGGTCCAAGATCTAAAAGAAGAAATTAAACTTATCAAGAAAGATATCAAGAAGTTACAAACAGAAAATACAAAACTAAATATTAAAATAATGATGCTAGAAAACAATAGCAAAGAAGAAATCCTAGATGATTTAGAAGAACTAAATCAAGAAATAAACAATGAAGCCTTAGGAATAACTAAAGAAAATTATCTAAACTCTATTTCAAATATAGACTATTAGAAATGGTATGTTAATATAAACCTAGTAATAGACAAGGATTTTCACATTAATGTCAATGCTTTGGTTGATACCAGAGTAGACCAAAACTATATACAAGAAGGATTAATCCCAACACAGTATTATGAAAAGACTAAAGAAAAATTATATGGAGCTAATAAATCCAAACTAAAAATAAAATACAAACTTACTAATGCAAAAATCTGTAATAAAGGATTTTATTTTAGAAACTCTTTTATTCTAGCAAAAGATCTAAATCAAAGTATAATACTAGGAACTTCCTTCATAACTCAAATTTACCCATTCAAAGTTGATCATGAAGGTATAAAAATAGAGGTTTTAAATACAGAGATCTGTTTTGAATTTATACAAAAACCTCAACAGAGAGATTTGAATATTATAAAAAACTATTATGTTCATCCAGAAGAAAAAATATTTACATTTTTTAACTAAAGAAATAAATTATAAGAGAATAGAAGAAGAGTTAAAAAGTTCTTTTAATCAAAAGAAAGTAAAAGAAATGCAAACCTTATTTGAAACAGAAGTTTATGCAGAACTTCCAAATGCCTTTTGGAACAGAAAGAAACATATTATAGAATTACCATATGAAAAGGATTTTAATGAGAAAAGCATTCCAACAAAAGTCAGGCCAATTCAAATGAATGAAGAACTATTGGAATACTGTAAAACAGAAATAAACACCTTATTAGAAAAGAAACTTATAAGACCAAGTAAATCTCCATGGTTCTGTGCGGCCTTTTACGTTCAAAATCATGCAGAACTTGAAAGAGGAGCACCAAGACTAATCATAAATTACAAACCACTAAACAAAGTTCTACAATGGATTAGGTATCCTATACCTAATAAAAGAGATTTAATCAAAAGATTAAATGGAGCAAATATATATTCAAAATTTGATATGAAATCAGGGTGGCAAATGGATAAATACAAAACTGCATTCATTGTACCATTTGGGCACTACGAATGGAATGTAATGCCCTTTGGATTAAAAAATGCACCATTAGAGTTCCAAAATATAATGAACGATATTCTAAACCCTTATACAAAATTTACAATAGTATATATCGATGATGTTTTAGTTTACTCCAAAAATATCACGGAACATTTTAATCATCTAAACAAATTCCTAAAAATTCTAAAAGAAAATGGATTAGTTGTTTCAGCATTCAAATTAAAATTATGTCAAACAAAAATAAGATTTCTAGGATTTGATATATATCAAGGAACAATCAAACCTATTAGTAGATCAATTGAATTTGCTAGTATATTCCCAGGTGAAATAAAAGACAAAAAATAATTGCAAAGATTTTTGGGATGTCTAAACTATGTATTAGATTTCATTAAAGATCTTAGAACAATTTATTCGCCATTATACAAAAGATTAAAGAAAAATCCAATAAATTGGACAAAAGAGCATACTTCTGTAGTAAAAATCGTAAAAGAAAAAGTCAAAAATCTTCCTTGCCGAGGAATACCTGACCCTTCAGCCAAACTAGAAACTGATGCTTCAGACTTAGGATACGGAGGCATCCTAAAACAACAAAATTCAGATAAAGAACAATTAATAAGATATTGTTCAGGAATTTGGATGGCTTCACAAAGCAACTATTCTACTATCAAAAAAGAAGTTTCGTCTATTGTACTTTGTATTTCAAAATTCCAAGATGATCTATTCAACAAAAGATTTTTATTACGAATCGATTGTCAAAGTGCGAAATTTGTTTTAGAAAAGGATGTTCAAAATATTATTTCTAAACAAATATTTGCCAGATGGCAGGCTTTACTTTCAAACTTTGATTTTGAGATTGAGTTCATCAAAGGAGATAATAATTCACTACCAGACTTCTTATCTCGAGAATTCTTACAGGGAAAAGCATATTTTCAAACAAAGGCGATCCTAATAAGAAGTCAAAGGCATCATATGCCATGAACATACCCATAACCCCAAATAAATTTGAGTATCTAGGGCCCAAGACATCCAAACTTGTTACTCCAAACTCCTTTCTCCTTTCAAGTCCAGCAAGCCCATCGACCCCAAAAACACCAGCAAACTATGTCCAAGCCTTACAGGTCTAACCTCCATGATCACCTGCATCCATCACTAATAGAACTCCTCATACAATCCTTGGAACCTTACCCACTGGACCATCATCACAAACCAAACCACAAAACAACCAAGGCTCAGTTACTAAACCTATTGTGAAAAATGTCAGCTACATCGAGCCTGAACACAAAGTAGAATTAAGATCTATCATATCAAACACCTTTCCTAAAGACTTTTTATACATCCCAGAATATATGGGAAAAACCAGATTATTCTATGAATTCATACTAGTGGATACCGATTCGATTGAAATCACTCATAATAATTGTCCTAGAAATCCAGAAAGATATTCATACTCCAAGTGTAAAATATTAAAGGTTTTAACCCTCATGGATTGGAACCTAAATCCTTTTACACAGAAAACCTTCTCCCAACCTTTTATCCCAAATGGTTACAATTATCATGATTATCAACAAGCTTGGCATCATGCATTTTTATATTCAAACACTCAACACTCATAGTTTTTCCACTTTCATAAGCACATCCCAAGAAGATTTCCTCAGTGGTTTCATCAATGGTGGAGATACTTTGGAGCATCTGAACTAGTTCATCCAGTTATGGTTCATGAAGGATTTGAAGCCTTCAAAGAAAAATGCTCATCCCAAACTATTCCAAAGTTAATGTCTTTTTCCCTAATGTTCCAAGTACCTTGGATTCTCTACTGGGACTTTGATATTATTGACAAAACAGAAATTGAACCACCCATCCTTACCAGAAGATGGAAAGTAAAGTGGTGGAAATCATTTCTAGAAATTCAAGCTTCCAAACTTACAGTTTTAAAAAGATTAGCAGAAACTACTATTCAGAATCCTACTCCTCAAGACCGATCAATTTTCCATACTACAAGAAGCAAACTACAGGAAAACCTAGCATTTGCTTCGTCCAAACAAGAATATAAAAAGAAGCTTAAAGAAGCCCTCTCACAGCTCGGAGACGACGAAGAAGAAAAAACGGAATCATTCACCCCGCTAAACTCTGATCCTGATTATGATGCAGACATGATGGCAAAACTTTATCCAAAACTCAAATAAAGTCAATCTTATCTCAAAGTTTTCAAAAACAAAAAAAACAAAACAAATTATGAAGTCACACAAAAGGCTAAGCGGACTAAAGAGAAAAAGATTCTCATCTTAGCTCATACCTACCTTCAAAAGAAAATCAATCTCATTATCCAAAAAATGATTAATACAAACCAGCCACCTAGCTCTCAAGGCCATTATTAGAAGAATACCGAATATATGGCAGATAAGAACGTGGCAGACAAAATCATCAGGAGAAATTGCTTTCTTATCCAGAACGTGGCAGATAAAAGGAAAAAGGTTATCAAAAGAAATTGCTTTCTTATCTTTTAATTTATCTAATTGTAATCTGAATTCAAGTCTGGATGGACTCTTCCTCTTTGTACCTCTATAAATAGAGGAAGAAACTTCAATTGTAATCAGAGCGAAAAACACTTGTACTAAAATCCTTTGAAGAAATCAAGCGAAGTTTTCAATTTGTAAGTTTTCCTTAAAGTTCTTTCATTTCCTTACAGTTCTTTCAATATCTAAGTTCTCAAAAAACTTTATTTTCAAAAAATATCTTCATCAAGGCTTTTTGAAAAACTATCTGATTATCTTACGCTATTACCAACAAACCGACTTTCAAATTTATATGAATTATGAAAAGAATTTATGTCCCAATGTGATAAGATTCAAAAAACTTATGTTGAAGAACTTTATGATATTATAATGGATGAAAATGAAAATGCAGTTCTAGTTCCTGATTCTGAAACTCCACTATGGAATGAAGACTTAATTAAGCTCGAACTTTTTAGGAATATCATTGAAGCAACTAATAAAACGATAAGAATTGTTATGGATACTATAAATGGTTATGATAACACTACAGAACTGCATTTTCGTTTTCATCCATTATAGCATCATAAAGTTCAATCTCGTACTATGGTAGCGGAGCCAAGTGGTTCTCGTTCATGAGAGGGTAAGGTTAAGGGTCTTATGCTAATCTCTCAGTTTTCCCACTAGAGCCGAGTAGCTCTCATGATCGGTTTGATTGTTCCTTGATATATATCAACTCTTAGAAATCTTATTTTTGTTTGACATAATTTTAATTTGGATGCTGAAACAACTAATCCATTTTCTTTTAGAATTTTTAGGAATTTGTTTAGATGATTAAAATATTTCGTGATATTTATGCTTCTTCTATTAGTCTCTCATGATCCTATAGAAGAAGTTAGATGCCCCGAATTCCTGACAAGATTCGAGGCTTAGTAAAGGCGTTTAAGGCATGAGTATAAGCTTGCATGAGACTTAATTAATCTTATTAATCTTTAAATCTGCATTTAATTAATCTCGAATTAATCTTAACGTGTTTTCTGATTTATTTTAGGCTTGATCAATCTAGAGTTGAGGATACTAGATCTGGAGTTGTCTTCCCCTAATCGATCATCAGCCAATCTAGTAAACCCTTTAACCAGCAAGGTGCTAGTTGGTTAAGCATTCATCTCTAAGGGTACCTGAGGTGGTGTTGATACAAGAGGGAAGCAGGGATCTAAGGGGAACCTTGATTCTATAGCAGCTCTGTAGATTGAAGATGAACATCTCTGCGTCAATGATTGTAACTTATATCTTATAGTCTGCCAAGCCTCTACTAGGAATCTCTCACATATTTAACAGTCTCGTTTAAATACGCGTCTTGACTAAGAATCTCAGTCTCGTTTAAATAATAACTTGTATACCTAGAAATTTGAGTACAGTGGATGAATGTAGGGATAATCTTGGCCGCTAGTGTACTTCCAAAGCGCCAAGGGTTGTCCCCTGCATAGAAGCTCCGACGATCAAGTTAGTTGAGAGAATAATATGTGTATAAGGGTGGCTATGGTTTAGTATTGCTTGTGTACCTTAAGTGTACATGCCTTTTATTTATAATGATTCGTATATCTCTCCTTATAGAAATATATCTATTTCCATAATATGAAGTCGAATAAGAATAGGAGAATGAGAAGTATATACACAATAGGAGTATAATTACCATATATGTAATTTCCTAGGATAACGGAGATTCCTTCCTTAACAAATGAGTAAATCTTTGTCTTCTTTGCACGCATAGTCGTTCTCTTAGTAAGATTTGAACCATCCGTTCTCATCTAGGATCGTTCCCTTCCTTAGGGTCATTAGCTAGGCGAGACTTGAGCCTTGAGAGGGAATCAGTCACCTAATCATAAGAGTCGTTCTATACAAGGTTATCGCTAGGCCGTGGAAGACGTTGCTCTTCTTGCCAAAATTTTGTCCTTGCTGCCGACCCTGACCTTGCTCGCGGTACCTACGCCTGCTTTGGTATTGCCAACTGATGATTTAGGATCCCACTTTTTTTTCAGTATTTTGGTTTTGACAAAGAGGAAGAAAATTGTTTTTTAGATTAAAAAATAGATCATTTTGAATTGAGAGACTTAATTGACTCAATGTGGACAAACGTAAGTAGAGGATTTCAAAAATACAAAGTGTTATTTGGAAAAAAAATTACAAACGTAGGGACTTTTTACTCTTTAAGGTATTTTTCTTGGATTTCCTCCTCTCATAGTTTCATTTTTTTTTTTGTTCCTCTTCTTTTTCTTTTGTCAAAAAAAAAAAATCATTTTTTTTACTTTCATTATCTTTTATATCGAAATTTTAATTTTGCAATCATTAATTAAACCAAAGAGTACAGAACGCATACATAAGAAAACCCTAATAGCTCAATTCAGTCTCCTCTACCTTGATTCAGAACGCAGCCGGCAGTGATAAGCGAGGAGCAAGCAGAAAACTAGCTGCGGAGAAGCGGTAGAAAACGGTAAGTGCTGATAGATCAAGTCTCATTTGAACGCGATATGGTTTATTCATTTGTTGTTTGGCTGGATTGGATTGGCTGCAACTGATGCTTTCTTGATTTATCTATCGTAGTAGCAGAGACGACAACACCATGGCTGACAAGGCTGTCACTATTCGAACAAGAAAGTTCATGACTAACAGACTCCTCTCAAGGAAACAATTTGTGAGTTCTTGTTTCTAGTATATTTTTGTCGAAGAATTTCTTTGTTGGTTGGGCTGGAAAAATCTCAATTCAAGTTCAAATGATTTTGAAACAGGTCATTGATGTGCTGCATCCTGGGAGAGCTAACGTTTCCAAGGTATAGACATAGTACACTTACTCTAATAGTAATGATGTATGTATATATAAGTTATTTGCTCAGGTTGGTTTTTTCTCCGTTTTTTTGAATGTCATGTTGTTGTTGTTGTATGGAAGGCGGAGTTGAAAGAGAGGCTCGGGAGTTTGTATGAGGTGAAGGACCCAAATACCATATTTGTGTTTAAGTTCCGAACTCATTTTGGAGGTGGGAAATCAACTGGGTTTGGGCTGATTTATGATAATGTTGACAATGCAAAGAAGTATGAGCCCAAGTACAGGCTTATCAGGGTAACTATACTCTATTCTTCCTTTTCTGCTTGTTTGTTGCCTTTGGACATGGAATTTTAGGTGTAATATCGTGGTGTGGTATGTCATTTTAGTTATTAATTATATATTTTGCTGTTGGTTTGCTTTGGTAGGATGATCACCTTCTGTCTTTAGTTATTGCAATCTTACTGTAACGTTGTTTACTGATTCTGGAATCTGCCCATGTTTAAACAAACAAGTTAGGATGGCAATAAGTTTTAGTGTTTTTTCTATACATTTGGACTTCCA
>NBIL01062244.1:0-10094 GCA_002752925.1 Viola pubescens var. scabriuscula | reverse complement strand
TATTGGCCAGAAATGGCCTAGGGATATCATTTTGGAGAAGATTTTCATTCAGCAAGACAAGGCCAAGTCCCATGTTCTCTTTGATGACGTTTATTTCTTGTGTGTAGTTCAGGGCAGTGGACTGGATGTGAGTCTTATTTGTCAGCCTCCTAATTTTCCAGATTTGAATGTCTTGGACTTAGGCTTCTTCAGAGCTATTCAATCACTCCAGAGTAAGGAGTGTGCTAAGTCAATTACTGAATTAATAGGAGCTGTTGAAAATACATACCAGACATTTTCAGTGAAGAAGAGCAACTATATCTTCTTGACATTGCAGACATGCATGAATGAAATCTTAAAATGTGATGGAAGCAACACATACAAGATCCCTCACATCAAGAAGGAAGCACTTGCAAAATTAGGGGATTTACCATTGACAATTCAATGCAGTCTAGAGGTGTACAAAACTGCATTGCCTCTAATCCCTCAATAAACCATTTCAATCCAGAGGTTTATGCATATGTAATTTGGATCAAGTTATGTTACTATGCACTTGTGAATTTTGTTGTGTATATAGTTACCTCTTGTGATCTCTTCTGTTGGACATGTAAAGGATTGGATCATGAAAGGTAACTGTGCAGTGCTGTTAATTTTGTTGTGTAGATAGTTAGCTCTTGTGATCCATTTTGTTGGACATGTAAAGGATTGGATCAAGTAATGTTTATGTCCAGTTGTGTAGATATTGATCAATTAATGTAACCGTGCAGTTCATTTGAAGGGTGTTCTGTTTCTAAATATTTTGTTGTTTTATATGATCCAAATTATTGGAATTGTTGTGTTTATCAATTGGTTCTCAAACTTAGTTAAAACAATCCTTGTTTAATACAGAAATTTAGAGAACATGAATGTAGTTCAATCACAACACACCCCAAGTAAAAACATCCACTTCTCATTAAGTTAAAATTAAGAGCATCACACATTGACAAGGCAAAGGAGCAAAGCAATTAAAAATAGAACACCCTAAACCTATAATCACTCATTAGTTGGAATCCCGGGAACCCTATTGGCAAAGAAACCCAGCTCAGTCGTGGCCTCATTCACTGCTTCCAGCGCCATCTTCAGGGTTGCGGTCTTGTGCTCAAGCTTAGCAACAGCACAAGAGAGGAAAACAATGCACTCACCCATGGAATCGACGATATTGAAGGCCATGTAGTCATCAGCATTGACAACATCCTTCCTCTGCTTCAGGTCGTCAAGGATGTCCTCTAGACGCTCAATGTCATTCTTGGTCTGGAGCACCTTGTGTTCAACAACTACAAGATCATTTGAGAGGTTCTCACCGACATTTGTTACTTCCTACAGCATTAGCCTCTTCTCTTCACGGTTCATAGTATCTGGGCTGCGAGACAAACAAGCCAAACGGAAAACTTTTGCAACAAATAACAAAGAAGCTCAACTGTGATGGTTATTTCGGTATGTGTCAACAGGGGCTGGTGTAAGGCTGTTATTATTAAAGAGTTTTGAGAGAATTTAATGAATGGTTTTTCTTACTGTTATATTGATTTTGTATCAGTATATATACATGTGTACACAAGTTGACTTTTACCATGTAATTAATGCCGGATACAACGACTACATATAAACTCAATTAACAACGGTAATATAGTATTAATCTCAATTAACAACGACTATAATCTTAATTAATGCTAGGATTGTATTTGAATCAAGGGTTGTATTTCACGCTTGGATTTGGTCCCATCTATACACCCCCGCAAGATGATGGAGCCATCAGTTACACCAATCTTGGATCGAAGCAGTTGATGGCGAGATTTCGCTAAAGGTTTGGTAAGGAGAAGGACTGTAGAGTATACTGAAGGATGCGAGAGGAAGGGTGCCCAAGTCGCTTGTGCCAGTCAATAGTGGTGGTCTTGAGGCTAGCCAAGGCTGTAGGTGAAGGGGGTTTATTTCGCTCAAGGTTGGGTAGTGGGTAGACATCATTTTGGCAAGGACCTCGTACTAGTATTGCCTTCGTGACTAAATCCTTCACAACAAAAAAATTGGGAAAAAAATCAATAGAAACCCGGTTAGTTTTACAGAACTGAGAAACAGAAATTAATTTTTTTTGCATAGTAGGCACACACAAGACATTAGATAATTTAAATGAGGTAGAAGGGGAAGAGATTTCAAAGGAACCAATATGTGTTATTTGCAAACCTGATCCATCGCCGACAAGCACTTCGTCTAGACCATCATATTTTGAATGCAGCGACAGGGTTTGCAAGTCTGAAGTAACATGGTGAGATGCAGCAGAGTCAACCAACCAACTTTTTTTATTGGTGTGAGACGCGGAAGCACAATTTGCAATAGGTTCAGAGGTGCAAAATTGCTTTGCACGGTAGCACTCTTTGGCTGTATGGCCAAGTTTATCACAAAACTGACAAAGAGTTTTAGTAGCAGAGTTGTAGGAGCCATTCCTTCTTCTCTCTTGATTGTAGGACCCACGATAATGATTGCGATTGTTGTTCTGAGAGTTATGATTGTTGCGATAAGGTCGGTTGGGCTGATCGTGGTTAGACTTTGGAAATGAATTGTTGTTGATAGTCTTTCGCGTGAAGTTGGCATTTGCAACAGAAATATTGTTGCTGGTATTGGAGCGCTTGAGAAAAATTTCATAATCAACTAGCTTTTCATGGAGTTCTTAAAAAAGGATTGGACTTTCTCTTGCGCGAATTGCAGCGACCAATTCCTTAAATTCTAGATCAAGACCATTGAGTGTGTGTAGAATTAAATCATCTTCATCTGGAGGAGCACTAATAAGAGCCAGGTCGTCCGAGGTTGTTTTGAGAATCTACAGATACTCAGCCACAGGTCTGTTGTCTTGCCGAGTGTAAGTGAGTTTCTCCTTAAGAGACATAACTCGAGATCGGGATTTATTAGCAAACAGTCGCTTGAGTTTCTCCCACGCCTCCTTTGATGTTGTTGCCGAAGCAATAAGCGGCATAATAGGCTCAGAAACGGATGTTATTATAGCATGGAGCAGTAACTTATCCTGACGTATCCAATGGATAACAGCAGGATCAGAGATGTTGTCAGAGGGGCATGACACTTTGCCATCCACATAACCCATAAGGTCATACCCAATAAGCAGGGCATTGAACTGAGCAAGCCAGGAGGGGAAGTTTGTTTTGGTTAATTTGAGTGGGAGTTGGGCTGCAGCATTGATGGAGATGAGATTCCCTAAGCTTGTTTTAGCAGAAGAATTAACAAGGCTTGAGGGAGTATGGATATTGTCATCAGAAAATTCTGCCATTGAGAGAAGAAGAAAAAAAAGAAAAAAGAAGAAAGGAACATAGTTGCCTGTTAGGCTAAATGCTCTGCTACCATAGAGAGTTTTGAGAGAATTTATTGAATGGTTTTTCTTACTGTTATATTGATTTTGTATCAGTATATATACATGTGTACACAAGTTGACTTTTATCATGTAATTAATGCCGGATACAACGGCTACATATAAACTCAATTAACAACGGTAATATAGTATTAATCTCAATTAACAACGGCTATAATCTTAATTAATGCTAGGATTGTATTTGAATCAAGGGTTGTATTGCAGGCTTGGATTTGGTCCCATCTATAATTATAAGGGAGTGGTGGAGGATTTATAAATGGCAAAAAAAGACTTCATTTTTTAATGTATAAAAACTATTTTTGATCTTTTTTTTATGTAGACCATCCGGTAATTCAGTCACCACATTCCAGACTCGAGTTGGGCAGGACCCTGAAGGGCGATAAGGCTCTCACTTATAAGTTTTAACACAATTGCATACTCAGGGCCTGAACATGAGACTTCTAGTTAAGCTAGATCAACTCCTTATCAATTAATCTACTACTTATAGGTTTTTAACTTTTTTTTTTAATGTATGAATATTGTATGATTTTACTTGCGGAAAAATAAAATATAAGATTTTTTTCTTGAAAAATAAAAGAGAATTTTTTTACATTTTTATTTATTTTTTGTATTTTTATATTCGATTAAACTAACAATCAGATCCAGTAAAAATTAGTTGAACCAATGAACTATTACCCTAGGAGCTCGAGCGTTCCATGTTCGGTTCTTTTCTAATAACTATGATACAATTTATCTTTCTTGAAAGTCTAAATTTATAAAATATTTTATTTTGTAATTTTTTAGTATTTTTATTTGCACACCTAACAAACAACCATTTTTTGTTACAGTATTACCTTTTTTCAACCTTTATAAAACCTATCAATTTATTATACAATATTGTATCTTCCTTGAACGTCTAAAATTATGAAAAAAATTATTGTAATTTTTTAATATTTTTATTTGCACACGTGGTAAAATAATTATTTTCTAAAGCGTCTACGTGACATGTGTTTGTGCGCTAATTTTGATGAATATTTCTATCTATTTGTGTATTTTTAGATAAAGATACTACCGATTATGTGTCATTTTCTCATCTTTATGCATAATTGATGATTCAAAGGAGATAAAGAATAAAGTTGCTGCAAATACTAGTTTTGTAGAGGAAAAGCTTACTTTTTCCCTAAAAGAAATTCTTGAATGGACGACCTTAATCTAGGCCTAAAAGAACACAGATAGTGGAGAATCAGGAAAATAGACAAAACATATCGTTTTGAGGAAGATCAAGGAAGACGCGTTTTGGGTCTTTTCAAACGTCTGGATAAGATCAAACATGGATGAGAGAGATCCCCTAAGCGATCTGGATTAGAACAATTTCCAATTTTGAATTTTATGAGAGAATTAAGGGAGAAAAATATTATTTAATCTCTTTCTTAATTCTGAGAAATTATCTGGGATTTATGGGATTTTATTTTCTTATTAGTTTTGTTTTAAAACCTTGCTCCCGTCGTCTTTTTTCATAGAATACGGGATTTTTATGCAATTTTTTTTTTTCATTTATCGTTAATCAAGTTTAATTCTAGCTAAACTTCTCATTCCTAGTGAAGGCAATAAATATTTATAATTCAGTTTAGTTGTTTTATATAGTTGTTGCATTTGTGTTCATCCATTCATTGATTTAATGTCAATATTGTTCATGTTAGGTTTAAGTCTGATCATCTTAATCTCTAATATGAATAATTACAGTAGTTCTCAAATGCTGCGGATTACAAAGCCTGAAGGATAAGGAAACAACTAGATCGATCTCAGTTCAAGGATTTTCGAGACTAGAGTTAATGTATGATTAGGTTTAAAGGCTAAAAGTGTACCTTAGTCATGGCCTAGAGTTAGTCTTTCCCTGAATTTATCAATTTATCTAGTTAAATCTTATAAGTGTACCTTAAGGTTGCTAGATTAATTAGGGTCTCTTAATAAGTGTACCTTTAAGCGACTTGTTGCAGGTGAAAATGAGAGAATCTAAGTGTACTTGGTTGCTATAGCTTCTCCATAAACCAGGAACGAATATCTCTAAATCAATGATCAATTAATACTTGAATCATAACCTTGTATTTGCCTTTGCTAGGATCTTTTGTCATACTTGTTCACACGATCAATCTTTGGACTTATTCTAATTTTAATTACATTGTTTTGTTATTATTTTGTCAATCTTTTTCCAACTCAAAACAAACCCCAATTTGTTCTTATTGCATTGGTCATCATATAAAACCAGAATTTAATCCTTTGTGTCCGTGGAATGAACTTCTTATCACTGTGCACAATTCATTTTGCATATGAGTATTAAGTCATACTTGATTATTATTTGACGGATTCGGTAATCGGCGTCATTGTCGGGGATAATTGGTAAACTAATTTTCGGTTTTCTTTGTGTATGACCAGGTCAACAAGTTCAGAATTACTTCCATATAATCTTGAGATTACAAGAACTGAGACCAAGATAAGGAAACAAACCAAGAAGTCTAGTGCAGAAAGAGAGCAACCAGAACATTCTAAGCCATCAGAATCAAGTTCCTCAACAGGTTCTAATATTTGTGAAGATGAAAACCTTACTCTAGCCCTAGACTTAGGTCACGAAGAACCAGTCAATCCTATTCCACCAGAAATGGAAGATTTAAATGCAAACAGAACTCTGAGAGAGCTCAATTTAAGACTAGAACTTAGGTTGTTTGTCCCCCACATGGAGTAACGGATCAATCATTGATTCAATACTTCACGATGGTATGAAGTCGAGTGACAAAGAGAAATTGGATGCAGCAGTGAAGCTATAAAGGATCTAACTCTAACAAGAGCAAATGAGCTGATCAAAACCATGGCCAACAACTATTCAGAAAACAAAAGTTTTGAGAGAACTAATTTAGTCAAAGAAGTTGGTGTATCATCACTTGAAAGTAAATTGGTTGAAATGAATAATATGTTACTTTCTGTTATGGCAGGGAATTCTCATCAAGTTAAAGCATGTGGACTTTGCTATCAAACGAGAATCCTACTGATGCTTGCCCAATACTGCAAGATGGAGCACAAGTTAATGCGTCGATGGGGTTCAATCAAGGTCAAAATAAGATGAATAGCCCTTATTCAAATGTTTACAACCCCGGTTGGAAACAACACCCCAACTTTAGTTGGAATCAGCAACTGCAACCTCCATTTAACCTTCAGAACTTCCAACAGACCTCCACAAAATCAACAACAAGGCCCTGTTCAACTAACCTATCAACCTCAATCATCTAACAGTTTGCCTTAACAAGGCCCTGTTCCATTTGAGGAGCTTATGAATAGTTTGCCTTAACCACACAACCCAATATTGCACATACTCAAGCAAGCATGACAAACCTTGAAAAATAAATAACGCAGTTGGCTACAACTCTTAGCAAGAAGAATAATGAAGGCAAACTAACCTCCATGACTGAAGACAACCCTAAACATAATGTCAACGCAATGGAGCTGAGAAGTGGGGGAAATCTGCCAACCAAACAATGGCTTATTCTAGGCTAAGACTTAGGAATTCTTGCACCAGAACTTGAAGCTGAGATTTCACCACCAGAACCAATAATGACTAAGACAATTGCAGAGACATCTGCGCAATAAGAAGTGAAGGTAACCCTGCCACCTTTCCCAGAAAGGTCTGCCAAGACTAGAAAGGAGAAAGAGGACAGGGATATTTTTAATATTCTTAGCAAAGTCTCTGTTAATATCCCTTTACTTAATGCAATCACTTCTATTCTTAAATATGCTAAGTCTTTGAAAGAATTATGTACTAACAAAAATAAAGCTCTTTGTGATCTTAGGGCACGGATCAATGTGATGCCCATGTCTGTCTACAAAACCCTAAATCTAGAACCTTTAAAACCAACTAGAGTGGTTATTCAATTGGCAAATCGATCATAGATTTACCCTAAAGGTGTGATCGAAGATATTCTTGTTAAGGTGTGAGATTTTGTATACCCAGCAGATTTTTATGTCCTTGACATGGAGGAGGACAATTCCTCAAAGGCAACTGATGTGTTATTGGGAAAACCATTTTTAAGGACTACTCGTGCAAAAATAGATGTTTATGATGGATTTTTGTCCTTAGAATTTGATGGTGTTGTGATCAGATTTGATATGTATAGTGTATTAAAATATCCAGATGATGTTCATTGTGTTAATTTTATTGATGTGATCGACCCTTTCGTTGATCATATTAATCTCTAATTTGAATAATTACACTAATTCCCAAAGGCTGCGGATTACAAAGCCTGAAGGATAAGCAAACAACTAGATCGATCTCAATTCAAGGCTCTTTGAGACTAGAGTGAATGCATGATTAGGTTTAAAGACTATAAGTGTACCTTAATCTTGGCCTAGAGTTAGTCTTTCCCTGAATTTATCAATTTATCTAGTTAAATCTCATAAGTGTACCTTAAGGTTGCTAGATCAATTAGGGTCTCTTAATAAGTGTACTATTAAGTGACTAGTTGCGGGTTGAAAGGAGGGAACTTAAGTGTATCTGGTTGCTATAGTTTCTCCATAAATCAGGAACGAATATCTTTGAATCAATGATCAATTAATACTTGAATCATAATCTTGTTTTGCCTTTGCTAGGATTTTTTTTCATACTTGTTCACACAATCAATCTCTAGACTTCTTCCAATTTTAATTACACTATTTTGTTATTATTTTGTCAATCTTTTTCCAACTCAAAAGAAACCCCCATTTTATTCTTATTGCATTGGTCATCATATAAAACCAGAATTTATTCCTTTGTCTTGGTGTAACGAACTTTTTATCACTGTGCACAATTCGTTTTGCATATGAATATTAAGTTGTACTTGATTATTATTTGACGGATTTGGCAACCGATCAACACGACTATAAAGTATTACATTTTTGAAACCTCTATTTTCATGTTATTTTATAGACAAAAGAACACACACACGCACAAAAACAGTTAAAGGAGCAATATATAGATTGAAAATTTTGAAAAATTATAGAGTAAGAGCAGGGACGGATCTAGCCCAAGGCCAGGGTGGGCTACCGCACCCCCTGGCCCAATAAAAAAAAAATACTGCCTGCCTCTGCCTTACCCCAACCCAACCCCCTCATTGCCCGCCTCTACCCGTTGCCGTATATTGTATGAATTCTAATGTATAATTAATTTTTTTCTATATTGTCTTCTTATTTATCTTTTTGTTAAGTTTATCTAAATATTTGTTATTTAGTGACGGATACAAATATTCTTAAGCATTTTTTCAATTTTTCGTTCAGCTCGCTTGCCTTCCTTTTAAAATACTCAAAAAAAAAAAATCAGAGGCAGCCCCCGCATCCCCTGAATACAAATCCTGGATCTGTCCCTGAGTAAGAGGTGGGTAAACCGCTCAATTAGAGAATAGAGTCAGCATACTCTTCATTAGGGTTATTCATCGGTTAGGGACAACCGAAATTCTGAAATTCTGAAACTAAAATTTCGCTTGTTCAGTTTCCGAAAGTTCAGTTTCGGATATTGAAAAACTAAACTTTACTTCGGTTCGGTTTCGGATATTGGTAAGCAAAAGTTCGGTTAACCGAAGTAACCAAACTTTTCTTACCCACTATATAAGGATTTTTTTTTACTGAAATGCCATTATGCCCATTCCCTCATCCTCACTTGTTCTCTCAAACTGTCCCTCATCCTCTCACTCAATCGCTCTCCCTCACATAAGAGTTTAATTTCCCAAGCACAACCCATGTTCTTATGAAGATCAACACAGAAACAGAGCCTTGGAATATGGCTGTCAGGACTATGGCCACCATGTGGGCTACAAACCATTTGCTGTCACAAGAGGATGCGACGGCACAACCGGAGACTGCTCCAGCGATGGTGAGGACGTGGAGGAGGATGAGAAAGAAGTCGTAGAGGGAAGGGAACAAGCGGATGAGGAAGAAGCGGAAGATCTGTCACTCTCCTCCACAACGGCGTCAAATCTGGCAACAACGGTGCCAGATCTGTCACTCTCCTCCACAACGGCGTCAGATCTGGCAACACTTTGATTACTTTGGTTAAACTTACAAGTTCTATGATGTTTGTCAATGCTTGCCTGATTCTGTTTCAGATGAATTCCAATGCAGCATAGTTGAGAGATTTTCTGATGTTGTGATCCATTTTTTTATTCTTTTTTCATGAAATTCAAAAAAAAAATTAAAGGTTTTGACATTTCGGTTTTTCGATTTTTCTGAACTTCCGAACCGAAATAATTTCGGTTTCGGATGTTCGGTTTTTAGAAATTTCTGATCTGTTTCGGTTAGCAATTTCAGGGAGTTCATTTAACCGAACGAAAAACCGACGAACAGCCCTACTCTTCATACTCCAGTTCTTGTTGTATAGTCAAAAACATTCATTTCAGTTTCAAACAAAAATTAATAGAACTGAAGAGAAACAGATAAAAAGTAAGGGGCTGTTTACTTACGGAGATATTTTGGAAATATTTCCAAAATTGGAGATATTTCTAAAATCGAAGATATTTCCAAAATCTATTTCACAACCAAAATTTTAGAGATATTTCCATTTTCCAATTGGAGAATTTTTTTCTCCAATTGGAAAACGAATCTCATCCCGCCACGTCACGATTTTCATTTTTTAAAATATTAGTTTGAATGGAGTATTTTAGGCGGGAATGAAAAAAACTTGTAAATTAATTTTTTAAATATTAGTTTGAAG